>SKCR01019140.1:0-44098 GCA_019454045.1 Zanthoxylum bungeanum | reverse complement strand
GTCAAAGAAATCATTAGTTCCCT
Organism: Zanthoxylum bungeanum; assembly: GCA_019454045.1. Taxonomy (NCBI): domain Eukaryota; kingdom Viridiplantae; phylum Streptophyta; class Magnoliopsida; order Sapindales; family Rutaceae; genus Zanthoxylum; species Zanthoxylum bungeanum. The sequence continues at coordinate 44,075 of SKCR01019140.1, read as the reverse complement.
TTTAATAAATAGAAAAGCATATGCAATACATGGTTGATGATCTATGCTTATGGCATCACTTATTGAAAGTTGACACACTTATACGAAACCCATAGAGTGCTCTTTAACCTTTTGGGATAAAATTGGAATTGATAAAAATCTGATCCTGGGAAACTGGTCACGCGTCACGACACTGGACAAGGGCATCGTGACGCTCACCCCATCAGGTGAGCCAGTGAGCAACCTCTGTTCTGCGCATCCCGACACAAAGATTGGGCATCGCGGTGCTAAGCAATGCTCGTCATGACTTCCACCAAACCAAATCGAGGTAGTGAGTCTCATATGCTCTCCGCGTCGTGACTCTAGTCCTTCAGCGTCGGGACATTCACATTCCAGAACCACATCAGGGGCAATAATTTAGTACGCGTCATGAGGCCAAGTATGCACGTCGCGAAGCCAGGTTGTTTTCAGGACCCAAATTTAACTATATCTTCACTCTTAGCTTTTATAACATTACTCAAGTCATAACCATAACAAACACTCAAAATATCATCTATTACACCCTCAAACATGATCTCATAACCATTCTATATACTTCAATTTAGTTTCATACTTAAGGATTTTACAACTTGGGGGTTCCATAAAGTCTTAATTATTATGACTCAATAACCATCTATACATCATCACACTCAAGTCAACAACAAACGAAAATCATCGAATCATCAATCTCAACAATTCAAGATTTAGGTCAAGCTTTAGTTACCTTGAATTCAACTATTCCTTCACAAATATAGTTTCCAAGCTCCTATTTCTCCTTTTTAGACTTGAATTATGGTAGACCTATTCTAGGTTATCTTGAAAATTTAGCAAGAAAAAATTAAACTCTCTCATTTTCTCTCTAAGGGATTTTCGGTCGGGAGGGGGGGTGAAGTGAAGGGTTTTCCATTTTGATTTTTGTTTCTAAGATGTGCAAAGCAATTTCAAGAGAAATCTTGAAGATTTGCTCTTTTAAGAAAATGGGGGACTTAAGCAAAAATTCATAATTCCTAATGAGCCTATAAATTGGGCTAACACTTGGTGATTAAGGCCTATATGACTCACCAATATTAATTGGGCTTAAACCTTTGGAATTGGGTCCACTTATTATCTCTACAATTTACTGCTAATGTGTAGAGAGAATTTACCTCAGTTCTCCAGTTACAACTTTGATTGAGCTATAAAATTTCATGTCATTACACGGAGATATGATTTTCAGAAAAGATAGTTTTATGAAAGAGTTTTCAAGAAAATATGTTTTGTGAGAATTCAAAGTTTTACAGATAAAAAGAATTTCCATAAGAGATTTCTAGAAAAGAAATGTGTTTTCAGATAAGAAAAGATTTTCAAAGAAGATCAGTTTTCATAAGATGGTTTCTATTTCAGAATAAATATTTTTTCAGTTTCCGTTTTAAAACTGTCCACTCACTAGATCGTTCAAACGATCTAACCCCCCACTCCTAGTGTTATGTTTTGCGGGTATACCCGGAGGATGAACTCGAGAGGATGGATTCTGATGGAAATCACTAGGGTATTGGTTCCACCAGGTCAAGTTAGAGATAGAATTCAGTTAGAGTCCAGTAAAGTCATGAATGAGTTACTTGTATAATTATGATTGTGTGTGTTATAAGTCAAAGTGTCTATGAACAGAATTGTACAAAGAAGTATTATTAAGTATACAGTTATAAGTATTGAGTTGCATTTATTTAGTGTTATTGGGTCGGGTAATGGTCTCATATATGAGTTTGGATTTGACATGAGATTAGTAGTGTTGATCAGAGTCAGAAAGTCAGAGGCTCAGGGGGATAGGGTGGCCTATTCCTACCGGTAGCATCTCCGAAGAGGGGAATGTTACATATATATTTTTATTGTGATTTTTTTATTGTATTGGTAAAAAATTACTTTGGAAGCTCAACAGGAATAATGAATATGAAATATAAACTTCAGGACCCAGAAATCCGAAAAGAGCGTGACAGCTAGATTCAAATCAGATTTGGAAAACATTCACCATGTTTAGATTGGCAACAAAATGATCTTATAATATATTAAGCCACACATGTTTATTATTATTATTATTATTATTATTATTATTATTATATTATTATTATTATTATTATTATTATTATTATTATTATATTATTATTATTATTATTATTATTATTATTATTATTATTATTATTATGTAACATATTATTATAAAAAAAAAACAAAAAAGACAAAATAACAGAAAACAAAAATAAAACGACACAAGTATAAAAAAACAATAAATAAATAAATTGTCAATCCACATTTCAGTGGATTGACATTTCTTTCTAATCTTGCAATTTAGAAAGCAGTAGGTGAGCACCTCTTCATATAAATAGAGGTGCTCACATCTCATATTCCTGAACAAAATTTCCACAAGTATCTCTTGAGACTTTGTAGGATGATCTCTTGTGTGTATTTTTCTTTTATAATTATTTTTCTTTTATTAATAAAATTATGAGTGTTTTTATTTGTATTTTGTTCTTCTAATTTGTATCATAATGGGGTAAAGGGTGAAACTACTGATATGAAAATATTGGTGATTTTTATTTACATTATATTTTATAAATTCTGATAATTTCCCAAATAAAATTCATACTATTTCCAGCTTATTGAGGACTATTGAATAGTTGTATTCAACCCCCGATTGGCACAAATAATACTTGAATCCCATAAATGAGAGAGTGTGGACTACTGAAGATCTGAATTAATTATAGACAATACGGTTCCACCTATATGACTAGTTTTATATACTTGGCATAATTGAGTACCTAATTGGACTTGTTATAGACAAATATTATCACCGCCTTTATAGCTAGTTTTATATGTTTTGGTATATTTAGTACATTGGCATGACTAATTATCGACATGACGAATTATATGTGTTGGCCTAATTAATACCTGAAAATTATGAAATAAATTGATTGGAAAATAATAATAATTTATATTTTATAAGAAGTAAAAATTATTTATATTTGAAATATCAAGAGTGGATCCCCTAAACCTAATATTTTATTTTTTTAATTTTTTATTAGCTGAATTATTATTTTATCCTATTAAATTTATTCCTTGTGGATCGACCCTAGAATTACTCGGTTATTTTATTACTGCAACATTCTTATATTTAGGAGTAAAAAACCATTTTGTGAGTGTGTCATGGAGATTGGTAGTCAGAGTTTCGTCATTGCGAGTTCGATAATTTGATTCACTCAGAGACATCAGAGAATCTGAAGAAGGTTACTTGGTGTGGTTTGCTCGAAGAATTATTCGGGTTATTACAGTAGAGGTATTTGAGTTGGCAAAGTTATTGCCATAGGTTTTATATGTAACGACACGAAATTTTATAGCTCAGCAAAAGTAGTAACTCGGTTACTTAGATAAATATTCTCTGGGCATTAGCGGAAAAAAAATTATAGAGATGATTAGTGGGCTCAACTCCAAAAGTTTAAGCCCAATTAGAAATGGAATGGCATATGGGCCTTAACCAATATTTTAAATGGGCTTAACCTAACTTATAGGCCTAATTGTAATTCCTAAGTCTCTAGAGAAATCTTTTTAATTCTTGAAAAATTAAAAAGAGTGTAAAGAACAAAAAAAATGTTTTATTTCCTTTCCCCTTGGCGAGAGACATATAGAGAATAAATGTGGAGAATTTTCATTCCCTTTCTCAAATCTCCAAGATAACTTAAAGTAATCTATCACAACCTAGTCTAGGAAGGAGAAAATAGAGGCTTAAAGACTCTATTAATAAGGAAAATAGTTGATTCAAGGTAAGGAAATACTTGACCGAAATTTGAAATGTTAGTGTTTTGATGAATTGATGATAAATGAGTGTTGTTAACCTGTGAATGATGATATCTAGATGAGTATTGAGTTAAGAAATTATTGATTTTAAGAAACCCCCAAATCATGAAATACTTAAGTATTGGACTAAGTTGGAGACTATGGAAAGGATATTGTGATGATGTTAGAAGGTATATTGATAATGATTTGCATTTTGTAGTTGATATAATTTGAATGGTGTTGTAAAAATTGAGAATGAAATTAGAGAAATGATGTTGGGTCATGTAATCGGGCTAGCATCACGACGTGCATACTGGAATCTCGATGTGAAATGGGAATTGCTTTCTATTTCAGTGCCGGAATGTGAGCGTCGCGACGCCTATGGGCCACCTTCATCACATGAAAATAGAGGAAGCTCACTACCTCGATTTTATTTTATGGGAGTCGCGACGCTCAACCCATAGCTTCATGATGCATGTTGGAGTCGCGATGCCCAACCCCTTGCGTCGCGACGCGGAACCATCAGATGTTCACTGCCTTAGCTGATTGTGTGAGTGTTGCGATGCCCATGGACCAGTGTCGCGACGCGTGAGTAAATTTTTTAGGATCAGTTTTATTCATTTCAACTTTATCCTAAGATGTAAGAGGGCACCCTAAAGGTCTCGTATAAGCGTATACACACACGTTACCTCATATTTCAAGCATAAAACGTCAATCATGCATTACATTTTTCTTCTTATCAATTTCAAGAGAACTAACGATTTCTTTAACCTTAAATTGACGTCAAGGCCCTCAGAGATCACCTACGCCGGGGACCGCACCAGACTTGCCATAGCACTGTGAGTGAAGTACTTATTTTAAAGTTTTTATTATGGTTTTAAGATATGGATTTCTAGTTCTTTGATTTTAAAATGAGTTTTATCAAAAGTTTACTAGAATATTGATTTTATATGACTTGAGATGTTTTGATGATGAAAATAATTTTAAAAGTATGATTTCATGATTTCAGAGGCATGAGGGAAAAACCTACCTCAGGTGTAACCTATGGAATTGACGGATATAACATGTGCACATGTAGAGCATGACTATGTGGACAACGAGATGTAACGTCCCTAGATCCTAGCCGAGTCAGAAGGGTAGCATGGATCAACACCCTTGGCTCTAGGTCAGTGGCCTAGGGCATGGCTAGACGTAACGCCCCAAGGCCACCAGATTGGGCGTATGGGGGGACGGAGAGACGTAACGCCCTCATGCGTCAGACTTTCTACAGATCTTAGAGATTTCAGAAAAATGAATTTACAAATGATTTTTCATAAATGTTTTGAAATGAAGGACTCATTTTAATTTTTATGAATTCAGAAAGTAGTTTATTATTATGAGCATTTAAAACAATGTTACTAATATTATTTTCTGGTTTTATAGCTCCACTCACTGAAATCATTAGGACTCACTCCCCCTCCCTCACTCTCCAGTTTTGTAGGATCCTTTAGCTGGTGAGCCATGACTATCTTTTGGAGACATTGACCAGGTACAAGAGCAGCACTGCAGTCACAAGTCATAGCGGTCAATCATGTCAGATCTACATTCATATAGAATGTAGCTTGTTTTTGGTTTCCTTTTAATGTATGACAGTTGCATGATGTTAAGATGAGTCTGTAAAGTTTATTCAGATGATATTTATAGTTTATTCCTGTTTCATGTGTTGATTCATCACCATGGTATGTGTTTACATACATATTCTTATAATGACTAGATAAGAAACGAGTATTCTTTAGTATCTTTCAGTGGCTTAGGTGACAGTGGAGCCTATTTCTTGTCAGTAACTTTCCCGGATTGAGGATGTTACCAAGTTGGTATTAGAGCATGGTCTATGGGGATAGTTACTGCAGTGAGAGAGTATCAGTGTCTTATATATATAGTATTCCGGGGGTACTAATATATAAGGGGTTGTTTTCTCTACTATCCTTATTCTGAGGTATGTCTCATCCTTTTTATTTTAAATTTCCAAGAGAATTTGATTGACCATTTTCCCTTTTCAGTTTATTTATATATCATGCTGCCTAAATGCAGAACCAGAGTCAGAGGTTGACCCATGCGTTATATGGCACCCCAGGGCGTAGATCTAGATCAAAAATCAGTGGCACATTCCCCTGAGCAAATTAGGGAACCAAGAGTGGAATATATGCATAAGGGTGGTGTAGGAGATGATAGAGGAAGAATATTGGGCCATCCTAATGATGTAGTAGCTGTGGGTTTGCAAGAGATTCAACGATCGATAGAATCACTGGTTTAGTTGATTTCCCGACCTTCAGTGGCTCACCAGACAGTAGTTCCCTCAACTAGACCAGATCATATCACTTTCCATACAGGACCTTCTACTGTACCTCATTAAATTCCTGCTGTAACAGTTCAGATGTTGCAGCGGCAGGAGCTACTATTCTCTCTATATGATTTTCGGAAGCTTTATCCACCGATATTTTTAAGAATAGAGTCCTCCCCCGACCCATGCAGATCTATTGAGGAATCGGATCGTATATTTACTGCTTTGGCATGCTCATCGGAGAGGACAGTTGAGTTAGTCAACTTTCAGTTGAGAGATGTAGCAAACACTTGGTTCATGGCTTTTCGAGATTGCATGTAGCATGGTACTCCGCCATTGACTTGGGCTGAGTTTAGTATGACATTCTTGTCCAGATTTCTACCATAGAGTATTAGAGATGGCAGAGCTCGAGAGATTGAGCAGTTAGTCCAAGGGGATCAGATGACAGTTTCTCAGTATGATATACATTTTATCCGACTGTCCTGGTACGCCCATATTTTATTATTACTAAAGAGATGAAGGTGAAGAGATTCATTAACGGGCTTCGAGATTACTTATTTCCATCCATCCATTTTACAGAGACCACCACTCATACCCAGGTTTTAGATGCTGCTCTCCGATTCGAGGCGCGAGTTAGGGAGAGTCAAGTAGAGAGAGGCCAAGATCTGAGGAGAGAGTGAGGCCACAACAAGGTGGCCCAAGTAAACAACAGCAAATGTTAGCCTCTCCCACTATACGTACGGATATGGGCCGGATTCAGGGGGTCCATATCGCAGGCCTACTCAGAGTGCTACCTCCCATGCAGTTTCTTCTCCATCAGTAGCCTAGCTGGGGCGCAGCCCCCCAGTATGTATGACATATGGACAATCTCATCCAGGAGCATGTAGGCTTGGGGTCAGAGGTTATTATTGATGTGGATAGATGGGTCATCTAAAGAGGGATTGTCTAGTACTAGCAGATCAGCCGCCACCTTCCAATACCACTCCATCTGTACCCCAACCACAGTCCAGTAGGAGTATGAGATGAGGGGAACAAAGATCGGTAGATAAGGGTCAGAAAGTATGAGGAAGATGACAATCAGTGGGTAATCGAGGACATGCTTTCACTAGTAGATCTCAAGGTAAAGTGTGTACTCTGACACCTCAGGATGTTCAGGCGTCTAATGCATTTGTCACAAGTACACTATCAATTTTTTCAGTTCATGCTATAGTATTGTTTGATTCGGGTGCTATTCATTCATTCATATCACCATATTTTATGACTTATTTAGGTAGAAAATACAGAGCCATTAGATTTACCCCTCATCATAGTTATACTAATAGGAGATCCTATAGAGGTTATACAGGGAGTGAAGGCTTGTCCAGTTGATGTTGATGGACACTCTTATTACGTTGATTCGGTAGTGTTGAGTATTTTAGGTTTTGATGTCATCTTGTGGATAGATTTGTTAGATACACATCATGCGGTATTAGATAGCCATAAGATGACTATTACCTTGGATACTCCCTATCAACTAGTTAAAGTTTATCAGGGGGATATGAGTGCAGTACCTCATAATTTAATATCGGCGATGTAAGCTTTTAAGCTCCTTCGAAAGAAAAACATTGGTTACTTAGCCTATGTGAAAGATAGTAGAGTGGAAGCAAAAGGCATTGAGTAGATTCATGTGGTAAGGGAGTATTCTGATGTCTTTCCAGAGGAATTGCCAGGATTACCACATGATAGAGATATTGAGTTCTACATAAATGTGGTTCCAGGAATGCACCCTATATTGATTCCTCCACACAGAATGGCCCATGCAAAACTGAAGGAATTGAAGAAAAATTTCCAAGATTTGTTGGGTAAAGGTTTCATTCACCCGAGCGTGTCTCTATGGGGTGCTCTAGTGTTATTTGTAAGAATGAATGATGGAACACTTCGGTTGGTTATAGATTACCGACAATTGAATAAGGTGACGATCAAGAATAAGTATCTGTCACCGAGAATTGATGACTTGTTTGATCAATTATAGGGGCCCAATACTTTTCAAAGATCGACCTTCAGTCAGGTTATCATCAGTTGAAGATTAGGAAAAGTGATATACCAACGACAGCCTTTCGGACTAGATATGGACATTACGAGTTCTTGGTAATGTCATTTGTCTTGACTAATGCCCACGCGACTTTCATGGATCTAATGAAAAAAGTATTCAGACCCTTTATAGATCGATTTGTGATAGTCTTCATTGATGATATTATGGTGTATTCACATAGTGAATAGGAGCATGCATAACACTTACACCAGGTGCTACAAACATTGAGAGAACACATGATGTTTGCCAAGTTCTCTAAATATGAGTTTTGGTTTTCCAGTGTTGTGTTTCTGGGGCATGCTGTGTCAAAAGAAGGAATCAGTGTAAAGTCTCAGAAGATTGAAGCCATCCAAAATTGGCACTGACCTACCAGTGTGACGGATATTCATAGCTTCCTAGGTTTAGCCGGATATTTTAGAAGGTTTGTAGAGAATTTCTCTAAAATAATTGTCATGTTAACACGACTGAATCAGAAGAATGTGAAGTTTGACTGGTCAGATGCGTGTGAAAAAAGTTTTCAGGAGCTCAAGCAGTGATTAACTACCGCTAATGTTCTAGCCCTACCGACAGGATCAGAAGGGTTTATGGTGTACTGTGATGCTTCTAGAGTGGGATTGAGATGCGTGCTTATATAGAGGGGAAAATTTATTGCCTATGCCTTTAGGCAGTTAAAGCACTATGAACAAAATTATCCCACTCATGATTTAGAGATGGCAGCAATAATCTTTGCCTTAAAGATATGGCGACATTACTTGATGGTGAAAAGTTGACATTTTCATTGACCAAAAAAGTCTCAAATACATCCAGAGCAAAAAAGATCTTAATTTGAGACAAATGGGATGGATTGAGTTGCTGAAGGATTATGAGTGTTCAATTCAGTATCACCTTATCAAGGCTAATGTGGTAGTAGACGCCTTAAGCAGGAAATCCATGGGAAGTCTAGCCCACTTGCCGATTGAAATATGGCATCTAGCTAGATAAATGCTGAAGTGTATTATAGATGGAGTGAGTTTTTAAGTAACTACTGATGGAGCATTGCTGACACATATACAGGTTCGATCCACCTTGGTAAATGAGATCATACTTGCCCAAGAGGTGGATCCTCAAATTTAGCAGATTAGAGGCAGATTGGAGCAAGAGGTGGATGATGAGTATTATATAACCGGTGAGGGTCTCCTAAGAAGCGACATAGAATTGTTGTTCCCCCAGTTCAAAAATTTGAACGTTCATTGTTGGAGAAAGCTCACACCTCATCTTATACCATGCATCCCAGAGTTACTAAAATGTACCATGTTTTTAAACATCTTTACTAGTGGGAGGGTATGAAGAAATATGTAGAGAAGTTTGTAGCAAAATGCCTTACTTGTCTGTAAGTTAAAGTCGAACATCAGAGGGCAGCAGGGAAACTTCAAAGCCTAAATGTTCCTGAACAGAAATTGGAGAAGATTACTTTGGATTTAGTAGTTGGGCTTCCACGTACCTCAAAAGGGTATGATTCTTTATGGATGATTGGTGACAGACTAACCAAGTCTGCACATTTCCTGCTAGTAAAGACAAGTTATTCAATAGTTCGATATCTTAGACTGTATTTGGATGAGATAGTGTTGTTGCATGGTGTACCTATATCAATAATCTCTAATCGGGGTTCTAGTTCACATCCAAGTTTTGGTAGTCATTTCAAGAAGCTTTGGGTTCCCAGCTATATTTTAGTACGGCTTTCCACCCTCATACGGATGGTCAGTTAGAACTAACCATACAGACCTTGGAGGACATATTATGAGCTTGTGTGATTGATTTTTATGGAAGTTGGGACCAATATTTGTCACTTATAGAGTTTGCATACAACAATAGCTATCAGGCAAGTATTCATATGTCTCATTTTGAGGCTTTATATGGCAGGAAGTGCAGATCCCCAGTAGGATGGTTTGAAACATGAGAACAAAAGTTGTTTGGGCCTGATTTGGTACAAGAAACAGTAGAGAAAGTGAAGCTAGTAAGAGAAATGATGAAAATAGCTTAAAGTCGCCAGAAAAGTTGTACATATCTCTGGAGGAGAGACTTGGAGTTTCAGGTAGGAGACTCGGTGTTCTTGAAAGTATCTCATTTTAAAGGAGTCATGAGATTCGGTAAGAGGGGTAAGCTCAACCCTAGGTATGTCGAGCCATTACTTCGAAGAGTTAGAGGGAAATCATATGAGTTGGCGCTTCCACCCAGCATGGATAGGATACATCATGTGTTTCTTATATCCATGTTACGCAAATACTTGCATGATGAGCCCAATGTGTTGGAGCCCCAGTCAGTTGATGTTCGTCAAGATTAATTTTATCTAGAGTAGCCCATAGCAATAGTGGACAAGAGACAAGGAAGTTACGATCCCGATATATTCCCTTAGTCAAGATGGTTTGGCAACACCACGAGGGTCAAGAGTCCACATGGGAACCAGAAGAAACTATGCGAGAGCAGTACCCCTACTGTTCATAAAAGAAAGTACGCTTCACACCTTTAGATATTTTTTTTTAGGAAGAATCATTTTTAAGAAGGGGAGAATTGTAACAACATGAAATTTTATAGCTCAACAAAAGTCGTAACTCAGTTACTTAGATAAATTTTCTCCGAACATTAGTGGAAAAAATTATTATAGATGATTAGTGGGCTCAACTCCTAAATTTTAAGCCCAAATAGAGTTGGCATGGCATATGGGCCTTAACCAATAATTTAAATGGGCTTAGCCTAACTTATAGGCCCAATCTTAATTCCTAAGTCTCTAGAGAAGTCTTCTAAATTCTTGACAAATTAAGAAGAGTGAAAAGAGCAAAATTGCTTTATTTCCTTTCCCTTTGGCCGAGAGACATGGAGAAAACAAGGGTGGAGAATTTTCTTTCCCTTTCTCAAATCTCCAAGATAGCTTAGAGTAATCCATCACAACCAAGTCTAGGAAGGAGAAAATAGAGGCTTGATGACTCTATTAATAAGGAAAATAGTTGATTCCAGGTAAGAAAATACTTGACCCAAATTTTAAATACTAATGTTTTAATGAATTGATGATAAATGAGTGTTGTTGATATGTGATTGATGATGTCTAGATGAGTATTGAGTTAAGAAATTATTGATTTTAAGAAACCCGCAAATCATAAAATTCTTAAATATTGAACTAAGTTGGAGACTATGGAAAGGATGTTATGATGGTGTTATAAGGTATATTGATAATAATTTGCATTTTGTAGTTGATAGAATTTGAATTGTGTTGTAAAACTTGAGAATGGAATTGGAGAATTGATGTTGGGGACGCGCACACTGGCGTCGTGATGCGAAATGAGAATTGCTCTTTGTTTTAGTGCTAGAATGTGAGCGTCACGACGCCTTTGGGCCAGCATCGCGATGCGAAAATAGAGGAATCTCACTGCCTTGATTTTATTTTGTAGGAGTCGCGACGCTCAACCCCTAGTGTCGTGACACGTGTGGGGGTGGGACGCCTAACCCCTTGCATCACGATGCAAAACCATCGGATGCTCACTACCTCAGTTGATTATGTAAGCATCGCGACACCCATGGGCCAATGTAGCGACACATGACTGAATTTTTCCAAGATCAGTTTTATTCATTTTAACTTCATCCTAAGATATAAATGGGCACCGTAAAGGTCTCGTATGAGTGTATATACATGCCTTACATCATGTTTCAAGTCAATCATGCATTACATTTTCCTTCTTATCAATTATAATAGAACTAACGATTTCTTTAACCTTAGATCGACGTCAAGGCGCTCGAATATCACCTACATCAGGGACCGCACTAGACTTGCCATGGCATTTTGAGTGGACTACTTAGTTTAAAGTTTTTATTATGGTTTTAAGATATGGATTTCTAGTTCCTTAATTTTAAAATGAGTTTATCAAGAGTTTACCTGAATACCGATTTCATATGACTTGAGATGTTTTCATAATGAAAATGATTTCAAAAGTATGGTTTCATGATTTTGGAGGTATGAGGTAAGAACCTACCTCAAGTGTAACTTATTGAATTGACGGATATATCATGTGCTCATTTAGAGCAGGACTAGGGGGACGACGAGATGTAACACCCTAGATCCTAGATTTCGAGTCATGAGGGTAGCATGGATCAGCACCCCCAGCTCTAGTTCAGTGGCTTGGGGGACGGAGAGATGTAATGTCCCAAGACTATCAGATTGGGCGTATGGGGGGACGGTGAGACGTAATGCCCCCAAGCGTCAGACTTTCTATAGATCTTCAGAGATTTCAGACAAATGAATTTACAAATGATTTTTCATAAATGTTTTGAAAGGATATACTCAATTTAAGTTTTATGAATTCAGAAAGTAGTTTATTATTATGAGCATTTGACACAGTGTTACTAATATTATTTTCTGGTTTCATAGCTCCACTCACTGAGTTCCTTAGGACTCACCCCCGACTCTTCGATTTTGTTGGATCTTTTAGCTGATGAGCCATAGCTATCTTTTGGAGACATGGACCAGGGACAAGAGTAGCAATGCAGTCACTAGTCATAGCGATCCATCATTTCAGATCCACATTCATATAGAATTTAGCTTGTGTTTTGGTTTCCTTTTGATGTATGACAATTACATTATGTTCAGATGAGTCTATAAAGTTTATTCATGTTTCATTCGTTGAGTCATCACCATGGTATGTGTGTGCATGCATATTGTTATAATGACTAGATAAGAAATGAGTATTCTGTAGTATCTGTCAGTGGCTTAGGTGACAGTGGATCGTGTTGCCTACCGGTAACCTTCCTGGATTGGGGATGTTACACTATAACCATTACTGTAAGTTTTCTCTCTAAAGTGAATTGGGTGGTAATCTATACCTGAAGTGGTTTTTCTCTGTCAACAGTTTTTCACTCTGTCTATAAATCTTTGTGTTGATTGATTTTATTATTTTACTTATTTTAAGCTCTTTTATTATTCATTGATTAACAGTATGGAACTTGATTAAACTTAAGGTTTTGTGCACTTAGTCATGGAAATAATAATTAAGACTTGTCTTAAATTATTTGTAACACCCCGTTTTTACCTGACATGTCTAGTGCAGTAAATTTATCATGTATGATATGTCATTATACATATAATCATATGTTAGTTGGTTAGAAATCTTAGAAATCTCGTCTATAGGTTCGGGATAAATTTTCAATTTCATTCTTTGTTAGCATAATTGAGTCATTGGAAAATTTTAGTATTTTACCCTTAACATTTGCGCCTAATGTCTGATTTCAGTGATCTTTTTATGGTTGGAAATCTTAAACCGAGATCTAAAACTTTCTTATTGAGAATTTTCTCAAATTGTGACTAGAATTAGGTCAAAAATATAAGTTTTGGTAAGGTGAATAGTAAAATTTATGAATAACCTATAAATTTCACATGTGCTTAATTATTGTTCAAAAGTATAATTTATAGACTACATTTATACTTACAATTTAAGCATACTTTTCATGTCACGACGCTCGTATGTTCTTATACATAACACAATTATGTTACTCATGTTGCCTACATGTCATGATATCAGGATTCATGTAGGATTTTAGACTAGATCCAAGCCACCAAGGGTTTAGGTAAGTTCTAATTATGGGTTTGGGTGGCTTAGTATAATGGTGCGTACGTTGCATTTTACATAATGAATATTCAGCTAGAACCATATCTCTATTATCCTTTGTCAAGTCTATGTATGTCATATTATAAGTATAGGTATAAGTAAAAGGTTAGTAAAGTATCTAAGTTTTTCTTGGATAAAGTAAGTATATTAACCAAAAACCATAAAAGCACATGGGCATACCCCAGATAACTAGAGAGGACAAGCCCTTTTAGCAACAAGAGCCAAAAGATACATAAGAAACAAATAAATCAAAAGATATCATCAGACATGCCAAGAAAGGTGAAGCCATTTATTATTATATAATGGTTTCACCCTTGGTAACAAACTAGCACGCCTCCGAGCAGAAAATATGATATCATTGAGAAGAACACTGAAGGGGCAGTGAGGCTCATCATGAAATCGAGCATTCCTTTTCCTATAGATGTAGTAAAATGAAGGTTATCTCCTTCAAATAGTGATGGAATTGGTGTGTGTAGTGAGTTTCGTTGTTGTGTTAATGCTATTTCAGGGGTTGTTTTGTGTATTTAAAAAAAAACAAAATAACACAAACTAATATCTTAAAGGGTTGCTCATATTCGGAAAAAGATGAGGGAAGACAAAAATAATTTTCAAAGTTGATCTCGGGGCCTAAGTCGATTCTACCGCATGGGAAATCAATTCTTACACTAACTTACCCCACAACACCTTCCAAAAGTAGCTAAGGAAATTTTCATCCCTATTAGAAATAATTGCCCTATGAATACCATGAAGTCTCAAAATCTCCCTAAAGAATAAATCAGCAATGTTTTCGGCACCGTCTATTTTATGAAATGAAATAAAATATACCATTTTGTTAAATCTATCCACAACCACGAAAATAGAATCTCTACCCCTTTTAGTCCTAGGTAACACCAACACAAAATCCATAGATAAATCAACCCAAGGTTCACTAGCTATGCGTAAGGGAGTATACAACCCATGAGGTAAAGACTTAGATTTGTCCCTCTTACAAATTATGCATCTATTACAAATACGAATCACATTTTTCTTCATCTTAGGCATATTTGAAGTCTTTTGAACCCTAAATTAACCCATAACACTATGAGAAATGATTTCCCCTTGCGGAGGAAGCGTGTTAGGAACTCCGATCGACCTTTAAAATTTATTTGCCTTTACCAATTTATTTTCCGAAACTGTCTAGGTCTATTTGACTTGTTCAATTTCTGTTTTATATGATTTTTCCAACCCCAAACAGCCTCCGAAAAAGAGCCCAAAACTGGACTATTTTGCACACCGAAACTACCTTTACACGTGCAAATCTCCTTATTTTGTGCTGGCTATTTGCTGATTTTATGCCACTGTTTTGGACAAAATAATCACTCCAAAATAACCACAAAACGTCCAGAAAAAACCCCTTTTGTGTTCCCAAATTTTCAAGGAATCATCACAACATAAACACAGCACTAACAAATGTTTAAAATGCCGACAGTAAGCATATTTTTGTGCTCACTGCCGAGGGGTTCAAGAAAAAGAAGTAAAAGGATTTTGCGTCAAGTTTCAAAAGGTGTTCCATGCTATGCCTCACCACCAACAAATGTAAGAGTGGGATTTGTTGGACAATTATGACCCATAGCGTCACTATTTGTACAGATCATGGTGTTGTTGTACAAATTAACTATGTGACAAAGGAGATTGCACTCTTATCATTTATGATTAGATCACCAAGATGTATAAATGATAGGAGGTCCCTATGATTTGTTCCTGGATTGAGATGATATGAGACAGTATCAATCCACAAAGGATAAATCATTAAATATCCCTAGTCAGAGTATTATCGAGATTGGACATCGATAATGCGTAAAAGACTAGTATTACAGTTGTGAGCGTTGTGAGGGCATAACAACATAGTCTCATATATTTGGGTATAAGATACTCATGTAAGTGTAATATGAGGTTTGTTTTACCGATGGTATGGGAAACAGCTTCGCTCTGGATAGAGCCCTTCGGAATTCCATTGGTAGTATAACTATGTGTCTATGGAAGTCCGAATTCAGGGTAGGTGTATTTGGTCTTAACTTGAGACTTGCACAGCTAATACTTGCGACAATCAATATGCTTTGGTTTTGGTCGTCCAGGGATTTAACCGGTTCTGTGTACGCCTCTTATGGGTATATTGAGAATCGTAGTGTATTGGGTGTGATGTCAAGAGGGAAGTATAACTTCAGTTATAGTGGAGATGATGATCACGTAGGATACGGAACTTGTTCTCTTATATGCTGCAGCTATCAGGATATTATGACGAGGTCATGTATATCCGATTATAGAGACTAGTTACCAGAGATCCGATATGTGCTTCGTACGGGGCAGACACAATTCCAGCCCCAGGCCTAGCACGTGAAATCCGATACTGGATCTACATACGCAATACTATATATACTACGCCTGATATAGATCGCTTATTCCTGTAAGCATGTTTCTGGAGAATTGGGTAGGCATGGCGATTTTCCAGAAGCTAACCTTGTCTTGTAAATCAGTACAAACGTAGTACTAGGTACTTACGTGTTCGGATAGTCCGATAACCGAATTTACTGCCAACATATCTGCGGATCTCATGGGTCGCTTCCCGAAGATTCACCGATGGCGTATGACTCGCACTTTATTAATCTGTGATTAATTGGATGAGAGAGAAAATTAATCAAGGATTAATTACAGAGATATTTATCTGGGATAAAATATCATTTAAAGACAGCAAACGATTAATTTGGAATTAATCGATAAAATAATATATTCGGTATATTAAACGAAATTGGATTTCGACGAGGAATTAAAATCGAATTTTAATTCGAGGAAACGAGTTAATTTAGAATTAACTCGTTAGCGACGTGAATAGTAATTATGCTAGGCATGATTATTTAATTAAATTATATTTAATTACGACGCAACGGAAAATTCGTTAATTTGGAATTAGCGAACCTAAGCCCGGGAGTGTTTGCGAGCGCATTCGCATTTCGAATTAGAATGCGGCACACAAGTCACATCAAGCGTCAAATCGCTAGTCACATCAAGCGTTAAATCATTAGTCAGTTTGAGTGATGTGACAACTTGTCACTTGATTGATTGAGTGATGTGACTTGATGGGAGTTGTTGGAAGCTTTTAAAGCTTGTACCTTGTTGACTTTTTGAAAGTTGTATATGTTATATGTTTAATTGATTTTGGAAAACAATTAATTAAAAAAAATACACAACAAACTCTCTCTCTTCTCTTTTCTCTCTTCTTCCTCACGCCCAAGGGGCTGTTCTTTCTTATGTTTTACTGCCCAAAACCGTGACATGTAGGAGGAGCAAGAGAGTGATTTTTGTGGCAAAAATCACCAAGTGCTAGAAAACCAAATGAGGATATACAAAGGTGATAGGGAAACCAACTTGTGAGCATGAAATCACCACCCGAAAAGCTTGGAGCTTGGACCGAATTTGAGGAAGAAAAACAGTGGACTGTCGAGCACTCTATGAGGGTTCAAAGGGCTTAAAAAGTTTTTGTTCTTCGTTGCATCGCTCAACTGTTCAATGTAAGTATTCCGCAACTTTCTTTGTTGTATTCGCACTTAGTTTTTATGCTTGATTCGATCCTCGGGACCGTAGAAACTCCAACAATGGTATCAGAGCGGAGTAAAAGCATGAAATTTGATTTAGGGCTTAAAATTGGGTAAATTGATTTTGAGCATGATTTAATTAATTGGATGATTGAGTATGCTTAAATCATGTTGAATTGAAGATTGATTGGATCAATTTCAAGAAATTGTGTTTGGAACATTTTTCCCCAAAATGGAAGGCTTGGCCGAATCCATCATGAACCCTAAATGTCTTGGTGATTTTTGATTTTAATCATTGGATGAGTTGGAATCATGTTGGGTATGTTGATTTAATGTCGATTGTGGATTTAATTGGATTGAAACCGAATCGGACACAAATAACCCCTAATGTCGAGAGTTGTATAACATGAAAATGGGTTTGATTTTTGTTAAAATGTGTTGGACATGTTTTAGTGTTGATTAACATGATTAATTAGGCTAATTGATATTTTAGAAATTTTAATTGGGTAATTAATTATGTAATGCACTTTGTTTAATTAAATTGTGAAATTGGATTTTTGTAATTTAATTAAATGGGCTTAATTTTGGAAATTGGGCTTTAAATGTTGTAATTGGGCTTATTGGGCTTGGTTGAACCAAGTTAGGTTTAGGCTAAATTGGTTGGATCCAATTGGGCCCAAAACCGCTTCCATAAAGCCCAAATGCGACTAATGGACCTTAATTATTTAATTGGGCCTAATGGGCCTAAATTGATTTCTAGGCTTATAGGGTTACTCCTTGATTGGGCTTTGGTTATTGGGTTTGACCCGAGTTGACCAAAAGCCCATGCCTTTTGTTGGGGTTGGTGCTCAGAGCGCCAATCCGGACCGTATTCATGTCTGATTCATGAATACGAACATCCCCTTATTCCAAAATATTACTTATTTATGGTTGCACCTCTTGTTCTTATATACGTATTCGATCTAATTACTATTAGATTGAAACTAAATGTGGTTTAGTGATATGTATATATTAGACAAAGGCCCGATAATATATAATGCAGTACACAGTTACAAAGTTAGTTTGTAATTGACATTGGGAAGTGTCACTGCTATATGTATATTATCAAACATAGTTCCTGATCAAGATTTGCTAACACGGGTCGTATATCGAGACTTGGTCCGATGGTTTATCCCAATGAACCATGAGTCTGGGGAACGTGTAGGTGTTTATAGTGTATAAACACTGAACGGCTCACCGAAGATTCTTAATGGATGGTACACCAACGTCAATAAGAATCTTCTTGGGTTGAGTAGCATAGTGGTCCTTCGACTTGAGATACCACTGTGGATGTATGAGACATCCTCCACACTTAGATGACAGTCACGTCACCGATCTATTTAGATCAGACCTCCGTCTGTTC
This sequence comes from Zanthoxylum bungeanum, assembly GCA_019454045.1. Classification (NCBI taxonomy): domain Eukaryota; kingdom Viridiplantae; phylum Streptophyta; class Magnoliopsida; order Sapindales; family Rutaceae; genus Zanthoxylum; species Zanthoxylum bungeanum. Next base: position 25,261 of record SKCR01019140.1, on the reverse strand, counting down.
GTTGGGCGTGGATCGATCCTCAGGATATCCTGTGTGTGTCAAGATAGGATCCGTCAGTTCTGTATACAGAGCATAGGTAGTCCATATATAATTAACAGTCTGTTAAATCTGTGGCCACAGTATACTTCGGAAGTAAGTTCCGATGTTTATTTAAAGATTGTTAATTGATACGTCGACGAGATAATACCTATAGAGATTTGACGTTTACATCTATATCTCTGGGATTATCTGGATACCTGTGATGGAGGGATTATACGTATGCAATGACCTCGACCTGTATGATTCAGCGAGATTATCCGTGATCGTCATAATCTACGGGTGGATAGATTATGGACACGAAATTGGATTTCGTGACAGATATACCTGAATCTAGAGAGTCTCAATAATGAAATATACTCGTAGAGCACTAGAGCAACATTAATAAATAATATTGATTATTTATAAAGTCGTTTAAATGTTAAACGCAAAATACATGCTTAGGGACCCGATAGTCATTTCCTTAATTGTTGTGTATTTACATTTAATACTTGATTAATTTAAATACACATTAATTAATAGTCAAATTGAGATATTTGACTAATATCATAAATGTATATATGTATTTAATATTTAATGTAAATATAATACATATATTTAATATATTTGTATTTAATTAATTAATTAATTAATTATTTAATTGTTAAATGATTAAATTAATTAAATATAAAATAGTTTAAGATTTAGATATTTGTTTTAAGGCTTAGTTGCCTTTGTTGACCAAGTGATAAATATCTAATAAAGTGGTTTTTAGATATTTAATCAACTTGATCAAATTAAAGGTGAAATGAAATTGAAATTATATCTTGTATTTGGCTTGGCCAAATTCGGCCAAGGCTAAACTAAAACAAGTATTTATAGTTTTCATTTCATTTTCATTAATAACCTAATACACTTTAAAGAAAACTCCATTAATGGAAACAAAGGAAGCTTGTGAGAAAGAAAGAAGAAATCAAAGAAAGGTTGGATTTTAGTAAGTTTGTTCAACTTACTATTAGAAAGGAAATGTTCCTTAGGATCTAGGCTTTAACATATGATGTTCTTAGGTTATTTCTTTCTTTATTCTTTGTGTTTTTGATGATGGAAGTTTTGATGAAAGTGTAGAGCATGTGTGATGAAGGAAGCTTATGGCTATTGTAGTAATAAGTGTTCTTTTGTGGTTTTGGAAACCTTGTTGCTAATCTAGAGTTGTTGACCCACTCTTAGATGACCTAGATTTGATCTTGAGTTGTTTCATTGTGTTGAGACTTTGATTGGATGGAAGAAAGATGATTGAAGTGTTGGATTTAACCAATTTGGTCTAATTTGTCCAATTTGATGAAATTGAAAAATTAGGGTTCATGACCAATTCCAAATTTGGGGCTTTCATATATGTTGTGCATTTGGATGTGTATATGATGCATATAAAGTTTCATGTTCATTGGATTACATCTTGATGTGTTTTGATGCATGAAATGACAAAATGCACAAATTGCCCACCAAAAGGAGCATTCGGCCAAGGATGGAAAAATGGGGATTTATGTTGCTTTTTGTGTTTTGATGTTTTGAACATGCTAAGTTCATCTTAGAAATGATTTAGAATCATTCAAAATTTATTTGATCAATTTCGGACTAAAATGGACTAAATACCAAGTGTAAGGGTAATTTGGTAAATTCACTTAAATATGATTGATTTGAATTTTATTTCATAATTTGATTATTGGATAATTAAATAAATATGTTTATTTAATTAATCCGAGAAAAAGTTTTGAAATCGGAAAATACGATTTTCCACCGTTTCCGCTGCATTACCTGATTTAGCCCCTAAAACCCCCCAACAACTTTGAGTGATGTGACACCTTGTCACTTGATTGATTGAGTGATGTGACTTGATGGGAGTTGTTGGAAGCTTTTAAAGCTTGTACCTTGTTGACTTTTTGAAAGTTGTATATGGTATATGTTTAATTGATTTTGGAAAACAATTATTAAAAAAATACACAACCAACTCTCTCTCTTCTCTTTCCTCTCTTCTTCCTCACGCCCTAGGGGCTGTTCTTCCTTCTGTTTTACTGCCCAAAACCGTGACATGTAGGAGGAGCAAGAGAGTGATTTTTGTGGAAAAAATCACCAAGTGCTAGCACACCAAATGAGGATATACAAAGGTGATAGGGAAACCAACTTGTGAGCATGGAATCACCACCCTAAAAGCTTGGAGCTTGGACCGAATTTGAGGAAGAAAACAGTGGAATACCGAGCACTCTAGGAGGGTTCAAAGGGCTTAAAAAGTTTTTGTTCTTCATTGCATCACTCAACCGCTCAATGTAAGTATTCTGCAACTTTCTTTGTTGTATTCGCACTTAGTTTTTATGCTTGATTCGATCCTCGGGACCGTAGAAGCTCCAACAGGATTGACTCATAAGAATAAACAACTCCCTTAACACTTTAGAGATTTTCAAATTGTCACACAAAGTTTTTTTTTCTTTTTCTCTCAACACTTGACAGAAAACCAAGAATGAGGGAGGCTAGGTTTATTTCAAGTGAGAGTTCTTCAAAGAAAATCATATTTTCCTTTTTATACTTAAGGTTTAGGTTGTCAAAAATTAAACAAAACATTTCCCCATTTTTTCCTCAAAATTAGGCCAGCCCTAGCCTTTTGGTAACCATCAAAATATCTAAAGTCTTCATTAAGACATTAAAGGTATTTCCAAATAAAAAGTTTGTAACAACCATATAAGTAATGATGTATTAAAATCAAATTTTTAAAAATTCATTACCAAAATAATATATATATTAAATTATTAAAAATAATTTAATATTTACAAACCTTTTAAAATACAAAAATGATTATCTCATAATCAACAAAAAAAACTTTATATTAAAAATAATATAAATTTAAAGTGTTCCAATAATTATTAATCACGTTAATAATTATATCGCATGTGAGTTATAATTAAACTACAGAATTATATTTAATTTGCTACAATATATTGAGCTAGCATAGGGACCAAATGAACCTACAATTCCGAGCTTCAATCATCTCGAAATATTAATTAAATTCTTTAATTAAATATTCTTAATTATTAACTTTAGGTTATTCCATTAAAATTCCAAAGTTGCACTCTCGTTTCCATATATATATTATATAAGCCAAACTACGTCGGTGTCTATCAATATAATCATTACATACAAATTAACCATACACGAGTATATCATAATTAGAGTCGGGTCATAATGTCTGTTATAGCCCTCTAATTATTTTTACCTTAAGTGCCATTGATTCTCTGATTAACAATTTATTCATAATTGTTATGAATATTAACCTTTCTATTTGTAATATAAAGACTTGAGCGCGCTCTAATCATTCAAGTACTGAATCAACCCTTAAGGAAGATACTCATCTACTTCTCACAAGAATGAGTGAATTCCATATCTATGTAAAAATTTCCCCAGCTACACATCACACACTATGTCCTCAGAGTACGTAGCTATTGGTCAGGATATCTACACCAACCTCACCTTTGTAAATCAAATGACATGGCTTTCCTGTTGGACAAAATGACCCATAGCGTCACTATTTGCACATATCATTGTGTTGTTGTAGCAAATTAACTATGTGACAAGGAAATTGCACTCTCATCATTTTGATTAGATCACCATAGATATATAAATGAAGAGAGGTCCCTATGATTAGTTCCTGGACTGAGAATGATATAAGACAGTATCAGTCCCCGAAGGATTAATCATTAAATATCCCTAGCCGGAGTATTATCGAGACTGGACATCGATAATGCGAAATATGCTAGTATTGAACTTGTGCGCGTTGTGAGGGCACAACGACATAGTTCTCATATATATAAGTGTTGGAGACTTATGCAAGTGAGATAGGAGGTCGTGTTTCACCGATGGTACGGGAAACAGCTTCGCTCTGGATAGACCCTTAGGAATCCCATTGGTATTATGATTATGTGTCTATGGGAGGCCGAAATCAAGGTAGGTGTGTATAGTCTTAACCTGAGACTTACATCGCTAATACTTACGATAATCGATAGACTTTGGTCTTGGTGGTACAGGCTTTAACCGGTTCTGCGTACACCACTTCTGGGTTTATCAGAGAGTCGTAGTGTATTGGATGTGATGTCAAGACGGAAGTATCACTCCACTCCAGTCATAGTGGAGATGATGTCACACTGGATACGGTATTAGTGCTCTTAAGTGCTGCGCGGCCATCGGGATATTATGACAAGGTCATGTATATCCGATTATAGAGACTAGTTACCAGACATCCGACATGTGCTTCGTACGGGGCAGACACTTATCCAGCCCTAGGCCTAGCACGTGACTATCCGATACTGGGCCGATATGCACAATACAATGGTATACTACGCTTGATACAGATCTTAAATATTCTTAGATGAATATGACCGGAGAATTAGGTAGACTTGGTGCTTTGCTAGAAGCCAACCTTGTCTTGTAAATCGGTAAAACGTAGTACTTGGTACTCACGTGTTCCGATAGTCCGATGACCGATTTGACTGTCAACATATCCGGGGATCTCATGGGTCGCTTCCCAAAGATTCACCGATGACGTATGACTCGCACTTATATAATCTGGGATTAATATGATGAGAGAGAAAATTAATCTGGGATTAATTTCGGAGACACTTTATCTAGGATAAAATATCAATTGAAGAGAGAGAAACATTGATTTGGAATTAATCGAGGAATTAATATATTTGATATATTAAACGAAATTAGATTTCGACGCGGAATTAAAATAGATTTTAATTCGGGCGAGCGAATTAATTTAGAATTAATTCGTTAGCGATCTGAATAGTAATTTCGCTAGGCGTAATTATTTAGTTCTCGTCGCGACGGAAATTCGTTAATTCGGAATTAGCGAAATTGAGCCCGAAAGTGTTTGCGGACACATTCGTATTTTGAAACGAGTGGGACCCGCAAATCACATCGCGAAGTCTCATTACTTGACACGACTAGTTGATGGATGTATCTAGTCACCTTTATGGGATGATACATTGTCTCTATTCTCAATGTAAGTAGGTGAGGCTATTTAATGGATTTTTAAAAAGGTGATGTGTGTGGTTGGGAATTAAACCCAAATGTGTGTGAAATGATTTCAAATGAAATTCAAATGCATTTGATGCATAAAGTTCCACCAAAACCGTACACACCAACTTTCCATTTTCCCCTCCCTCCACTCTCTCCTCTTCTTCTCCTCTCTTCTCTCTCTCCACGCCATTTTCTGGTTTCAAGAGGCAGTGAACTGCCGAAAAAATAAAAGAAAATGGAGGGAAGCAAGTGTGTTTTGTGGCAAAACAAGAGTGCTAGCACACTCCGGGATCATGCCAAGGTGATAAGGGAAGTATACCCATGAGCAAGGAACGTTTTGATGAAGCTTGGAGCTCGTTTTTCTTGATCAAAATGGCGCAAAACAGAAGCACAAACTGCTGCAGTGGGCGCACATGAGTAGTGGGCAGTGAGCAGAATTTCAGTTCGTTTTTGTTGCCAAATCGCATCTCAACCGCTCGATGTAAGTATTCCGCACTTCAATCGTTGTATTCGCTTATGATTCATGCTTGAGTTTTGATCTTGGGACCTATAGAAACTCCTACAATGGCATCAAGAGCTTAGGTTAAAAGCATGAAAAATGTTAGGGCTAAAATTTGGGCAAACTTGATTTTGAGCATGATAAATTAAATTGGATGGATTTGTATGCTTAATTGTGTTTGAATTGAAGATTGATTAGGTCAATTTGAAGAAAATATGATTGGATCAATTTTCCCCAATTTTCCTCCTTGGCCGAATATGTAATGTTCTTTAATGTCTTGGGATTTTTTATTTTTGACAATTGGAAGTGTTGGAAATCATTCGGGATGATGATTTAACGTCGATTGCGGAATCAATTGGATTGAATTCGATTTGGACGAAAAATCCCCAAATTGCCAAGTATGTCATGAAACTTTAAATTGGGTAAAATTGATTTGAGCATGCAATTATGAAATTGGATGATTAAGTATGCTTAATACTTGTTTAATTGATTGGTTGTTGGATCAATTTGATTAAATATTGTTTGGAACAAATTTCCCCAATTTTGAAAGTATGTCATGAAACTTGAAATTGGGTAAAATGAAATTGAGCATGCAATTATGAAATTGGATGATTAAGTATGCTTAATACTTGTTTAATTGATGATTGGTTGGATCAATTTGATTAAATATTGTTTGGAACAAATTTCCCCAATTTTGATGTGTTGGCCGAATAGGAGTATGCCCTAATTCTTGGTAGTTTTGTTTCGTTGATCATTGGATGACTTGAAATGATTGAGGGTATGTTGATTTAATGTCGAATTGGTTTTTAATTGGATTGAAACAAATCGGACATGTAATTAACCTTATTGCCAAGAATAAGTAAAGCATGTAATGAGTTTGATTTTAATCTTAATGTGTTGGACATGTGATGATGAAATTGAGTATGATTAATTGGACTAATTTAGTGTTTTGGAAATGTTGATTTAGTTGATTAATCATGTAATGCACTTTAAGTAATTAAATTGCTAAATTGGATTTATGTAATTTAATTATTTGAGGCCTTAAATGGATTTGGGCTTCTAATGTGTTGTAATTGGGCCTATTGGGCTTGATTTTATCAAGTTGGGTTTAGGCCAAATGGATTGGATCCAATTGGGCCCAAAACCTTAACCATAAAGCCCAAATGCAACTAATGGACCTTTGTAATTTAATTGGGCCTAATGGGCCAAAATTAATTTAAAGGCTTATGGGGTAAATCCCGGATTGGACTTTGGTTGCGGGTTTGACCCGAGTTGACCAAAAGACCACGCCTTAAGAAATTAATTAAAAGCCCATTAGACTTTAATTAAATTAATAATTGGATATTAATCGGGCTTTGAGACCCGTAGCGATTAAATTTGGAATTTAAGTCGAAAAAGGTTTATTATTAAAGTGTGTTATTTAATTTGGAATTAAATAGTCAATTAGAATTAAATACAAATTGAATTGGATTTAATTGTGTAGTTTAATTTAATTCGGGAATTCGTACTTTAAGTACTTATTCGCAAAAACGAGTTTGACTCGAACAAAATCAAATCGTTGTTTGAACATTGGATGATCACATAATTATCAGATTAATTAATTTGATTAGATTGATTGATAGCATGCTTATATGAGTGAATACATGGTTGTGATGCATGAATAATGTATATCGGATGGATATTAGATGGGTGGGGCAATTTTAGAAATTGTTGTAATAAATTCGATTTATTAAATTGGACCTGCGAGTCCAGCCTTATCACCTCTATTCTCTTTGTATTCTCTTCTCATCTATTCCCCTCAATGTAAATGAGGTTTCTTTAGAAGTGTAGTGTAACGGGTAGAAGTAGTACAAGTGCTAGCTTGAGTGAGAAAGGGAGAGATTTGATCTAGGATCAATGTAAAGTATCCATCCGCATATCATTATTATTTATTTTCATACTCGCTTTATTATGTATTTAGAATGCATGTTTAAGGGTGTATGATGATGAGACCTTAACAAAGATAACTAAATTGGTAGCCAATTTGCACGCGAAAAACCCTCGTTAAATATCAAGCGTTTATTTTCCTTCCATTGAGTGATTCTTACTCAAGATCCGAGATTGGCAGGGGTTGTTGGCCAAAGTCAAGCCCTTGTCCGTCAAAGATGTGTTTTAATCACGAGGCTTTGTTCCATATCGGTGTCGTGTCCAAGTTGTGGTTTGTTGGCCAAAGTCAAGACCACTTCTTGTCCATTGACATTGATTACGAAGCTTCCATGTCAATGGGTCCGCGCTTGACTGGGATCACTAGGTTTGTTGTGCCAAAGCCAAGGCCTAGTTGATTCAGAGGAAAAAGGTTAGGGTATACATTCGATGTATAGGCATATATAAGATATATGTTTGGGACTTGGATGTCCACCTACTGGATCTAGGAGTTGGATGAGATCCAATTGATCTTCGAGATCTACCTAGTTAATTATCATACAATTTGTTGGCCAAAGTCAAGATTGTGTGATATTTAACGGGATCCTAGCCCACTAGGAAACACGGTTTCCCGAGTACTCGACAGAGGGTTAGAGGCTCGACGAAAAATAGTGGGAGGCAAGAATTGAATTTGCAATACTCGTTCAATTACTCGCCATACGCGCTCATTCAAATTATTTCGTCGTAATATTAAATGTTAGTTGGACTAATATTTAAATTGTTGTTTTAATAAACAGTTGGACTGTATTATACTTGATTATATATAATTGGATTATATTAATCAATATATTTGAATTAATTAATTTCAGTTTACAGTTGATTTTATAATTGGATTATAGTAATCAATGTAATTGAGGTTAATTAATTTGGATTATATTTGATTATATAGTTGGACTATTATAATCATTATAATATATATAGTACCACTAATCGTTGATTAAATAGTTGGACTATTGTAATCAAGATAAGAAATTGAAAAGTTGGATATTTAAAATATAATCTGGGATTAAAATATTTTAAATGATTTAATTTTCAAATTGGGAATAAATAATAGGTTACTTTATTTGATAAAATAACTTATTATACCTTACGCCCAAAATTAAGCAAAATAAGTAGAGCATAAAATCTTTGGAAGATTTATGTGATGATGACTTTAATGCTTAATTTAATATACTTGTCATAAATCTAATTAGATTTAAGAAGTATTAAAATTGCAATTTATAATTCTTGGAGAATTAATTGACTATTCTAGAGGAGATAGAGTCAAAGTTTGCAATTGGGCATGTAGCACGAGGTGCACATCGTTTCGATATTCTAAAAAACCAAGGCTTGGCCTAAGGTTCCTAAAATATTGAAAAGGATAATTGACATATACCAAAGTGACTACCATTTGGATATGGAAGACACAAAGGAATTAAAGAAAGGGCGAGGCTCTAACTTTAAAAATGTTTGTCAAAGTTATGTTCACTACTAGTATTGAAATTAGATTTTAAATACTTAGTGTGGTACATAAAATATATGTATTGATGTTCAGAATCTGCTTTGAGCAGGATACTGACTTCAAGCTGAGATTGCTCTGCGAATCGGAAACGGGACGAAAGTCGCTGTTTCGACCGTAGATACCTAAGTTTAGGAACTACCCTTCGGGTATGTACTTAAATTAGGAACTGTTATGATGTAACTAGTTTGACTAGAGACATTATCTCTATATCAGTGTTTAATCCGTTACGGATAAAAACCTTTATATTATAGAACACTAAGTGTTTTATTATATAAAGATGATACTGAGATAAATACATTAAATATAAATAACAGAATTTATATTTTGAATATAAATAAAATCTCAAACATATAAAATGACAAATAAATAGCTCAAATTGATTTGATCAATAGAGACTTATTTGTGGCATTGTTGTCTAGGACACAATTTAACGAGACTCGTATATCCACACTTTTGAAGAGTGGGTACTAGGACTGATTTGACTATTCAAATAAGGTCTGCGAATCTAGTTTATTAGGTAAAACACCTAAAACACTATTTACTTGGTAATAGTATGAAAGCCACCGATCTGTTAGCCCTATTCATGGTGAAATAAGTGGGCCCATATCTAGCTAGGCTAGATGTGAACATGAATATTTCGTGACCTTAACGGATGTGGCATCACGTTATGGTTATGTGTTTCTTTTGAAGAACACAATTCGGAAACTTTTAGAGTTTCGACACGAAGTAGATAAATAGATCGGCTATAGTATTATACCATCGCGGTAAGACCGTAATGAAAATACTTAAGCATTAAGTTTCATACATACATGAAAGAGTATGGTATTCTTTCATATGAGGACTCCTCCCGAGACACGTCAGTTTGACGTGTGTGTCCGAACTAAAAACTGAATTTTGTTGGACAAGATAAGGTTTATCACGAGTCGCTCTGAGCTATCATTTCCTTCAAACAGGATATGTATTAACAGTGCAAAACTTATTTAGAATAAGGTTCCATATAAATCTGTTTGACAGATATCATATAGGATATGAACAGGAAAGAAACGGGGTTTCTTACTCCTAATAATTTGGGTATGCCAGGCATAACGTTTGGATGATACCAAACTAAAACCCAAATTGGATAAGTGCCAATATAGGTTATCCTAAGGGAAACCTTAAGTATAGTACTTATAAATCTCACATGAGAACAATATGATTGTTGCTCACCATGCGGTTTTCCTGAGAGGAATACCGATATGCAGTGGTCAGTGGGAGGATAGTGATACTCGATGAAAATCGGAGTAATACTATTCAAGGCACGAAGTCCTTAATGGAACACAAATAGTTCATCTATGATGAATCTATACCATTAATCTTCAATACACAAGAACTTCGTAGATCGGATAGAGTCAGAAAACAACCTAGGGTATGGGTTTCTGATCTAACCTCATAAAGATGTCAATCTTATGAAGAATATCCAACCGACTACGCTTTGAGGAAAGATACGAGGTATCACTCCCTATTATGGCAAAGTGCCATGAGTCCGAAATGGATTCCATGTATAACAACTATTTTGGATACTAGTTGTTGTACCACAAGGCATTGTGCCTATTGGTACATTAAACGTCTTCAAGGAAGACATACATGGAAGGCAACATACCAACGTACAAAGCTAGGCTTATAACGGAAAGGTATCGTTATCAACATTGTGTTAATAACGATTCATCCTTTTTTACCTGTTGCCATGGTAAATCCATTTTGAAGATGCTTGTTGATAACTGCATATTTCATTTATGAAATGTGTCAGTTACAGATCAAAATCGCTTTCCTGAAAAGGAAACCTTTTGGAGGATGTTTACAACATCCTGACGATTTTGTATAAAACCAACAAACGAGGTTTGCGGGTTATTCGATCCATGTTTGGATTGAAGCAAGCATAAGGTTCTTGGAACTGTCGTTTTGAAATAATCATAATGATTTATGATTTGACTCAAAACGAAATAATTCTTGTGTATATAAGGAGGTTAGTGGGAGAGGGCACTGACAATGAAATTCCCATAAAACAATTGGTGAAAGCTTGGCTTTCATGGATATTCTTTCAATAGAAATTCTCCGTAGAATTCTGGGGAGTAACAACCTTTATTCAAGGAATAAAGATCTACTGGGATAGATTTGGAGTTGTTAACACTCTCTGGGAAATTGTACATTTAAAATGTACTTGATAGGGTGTCTCATACGCTTCGAGCATATGGAGTCACGATCAGGTCAATCCAAGTGATAGTCACTGGATTGAAATTAAGAACATCTGTTAGTATCTCAGAGAACTAAAGATGTTATCTTAAACTATGGAGAAGGAGAACTTGAAGTGACTGGGATCACTGCTGCAAGTTTCCAAACTTACGGGGTACTATAAAGTTTGAATAACGGGACAGTGAGCTGGAAATATTCCGAGCAAGATAACTGTTGCCGAATAAACAACAAATGCGGATTATTGCTGCAGCTGAGGCAGCAATAGAAGCCATTTGGATCGAAAATAAATCTAATTAGATTAGATATAGTTCTTTTAGCAGCTGAGCTAGGCGTCAGCACAGGCTAAGGAATTAAAGGTCTCATCGACGATCCAGATATATACTTCTATATCATCTGATTCGTTCGGATCATACATCGTGGCGATGTGATGATCGTGTAAATCGCGTCAGACGATAATTAAACAAATCCGCTGACGAAAACCTTTCCTCAGCAATTTGATGAACCGTACATAGTTCGGGTGTGGGACACTTGAGTGACTGGCTATGTGCCAAGTGGGAGATTGTTGGACAAAATGACCCATAGCGTCACTATTTGCACAGATCATTGTGTTGTTGTAGCAAATTAACTATGTGACAAGGAAATTGCACTCTCATCATTTATGATTAGATCACCATAGATATATAAATGAAGAGAGGTCCCTATGATTAGTTCCTGGACTGAGAATGATATGAGACAGTATCAGTCCCCGAAGGATTAATCATTAAATATCCCTAGCCGGAGTATTATCGAGACTGGACATCGATAATGCGGAATAGGCTAGTATTGCACTTGTGCACGTTGTGAGGGCACAACGGCATAGTTCTCATATATATAAGTGTTGGAGACTTATGCAAGTGCGATAGGAGGTCGTGTTTCACCGATGGTACGGGAAACAGCTTCGCTCTGGATAGACCCTTCGGAATCCCATTGGTATTATGACTATGTGTCTATGGGAGGCCGAAATCAAGGTAGGTGTGTATAGTCTTAACCTGAGACTTACATCGCTAATACTTACGATAATCGATAGACTTTGGTCTTGGTGGTACAGGCTTTAACCGGTTCTGCGTACACCACTTCTGGGTTTATCAGAGAGTCGTAGTGTATTGGATGTGATGTCAAGACGGAAGTATCACTCCAGTCATAGTGGAGATGATGTCACACTGGATACGGTATTAGTGCTCTTAAGTGCTGCGCGGCCATCGGGATAGAGGTCATGTATATCCGATTATAGAGACTAGTTACCAGACATCCGACATGTGCTTCGTACGGGGCAGACACTTATCCAGCCCTAGGCCTAGCACGTGACTATCCGATACTGGGCCGATATGCACAATACAATGGTATACTACGCTTGATACAGATCTTAAATATTCTTAGATGAATATGACCGGAGAATTGGGTAGACTTGGTGCTTTGCTAGAAGCCAACCTTGTCTTGTAAATCGGTAAAACGTAGTACTTGGTACTCACGTGTTCGGATAGTCCGATGACCGATTTGACTGCCAACATATCCGGGGATCTCATGGGTCGCTTCCCAAAGATTCACCGATGACGTATGACTCGCACTTATATTAATCTGGGATTAATATGATGAGAGAGAGAATTAATCTGGGATTAATTTCGGAGACACTTTATCTAGGATAAAATATCAATTGAAGAGAGAGAAACATTGATTTGGAATTAATCGAGGAATTAATATATTTGATATATTAAACGAAATTAGATTTCGACGCGAATTAAAATTAGATTTTAATTCGGGCGAGCGAATTAATTTAGAATTAATTCGTTAGCGATCTGAATAGTAATTTCGCTAGGCGTAATTATTTAGTTCTCGTCGCGACGGAAATTCGTTAATTCGGAATTAGCGAAATTGAGCCCGAAAGTGTTTGCGGACACATTCGTATTTTGAAACGAGTGGGACCCGCAAATCACATCGCGAAGTCTCATTACTTGACACGACTAGTTGATGGATGTATCTAGTCACCTTTATGGGATGATACATTGTCTCTATTCTCAATGTAAGTAGGTGAGGCTATTTAATGGATTTTTAAAAAGGTGATGTGTGTGGTTGGGAATTAAACCCAAATGTGTGTGAAATGAATTTCAAATGAAATTCAAATGCATTTGATGCATAAAGTTCCACCAAAACCGTACACACTACAGACTTTCCATTTTCCCTCCACTCTCTCCTCTTCTTCTCCTCTCTTCTCTCACGCCATTTTCTGGTTTCAAGAGGCAGTGAACTGCCGAACAAAATAAAAGAAAATGGAGGGAAGCAAGTGTGTTTTGTGGCAAAACAAGAGTGCTAGCACACTCCGGGATCATGCCAAGGTGATAAGGGAAGTATACCCATGAGCAAGGAACGTTTTGATGAAGCTTGGAGCTCGTTTTTCTTGATCAAAATGGCGCAAAACAGAAGCACAAACTGCTGCAGTGGGCGCACATGAGCAGTGGGCAGTGAGCAGAATTTCAGTTCGTTTTTGTTGCCAAATCGCTCTCAACCGCTCGATGTAAGTATTCCGCACTTCAATCGTTGTATTCGCTTATGATTCATGCTTGAGTTTTGATCTTGGGACCTATAGAAACTCCTACATTTCCATGCAAGAGTTCACAGTACACTCAAGATTCAGATCAATCCATATATGACCATCTAGTAGATTGGATGAATTTTTTTGTTTAATGGATATTATAAGAAATTCATTTTATCTGTGTCTAGTCCTATAGATCATATCATATAAGGTGCCTTAATTCTCATGTCACCACATGGACGATCATGGATCAGGTCACCATATATTTATAGAATGTACACAATTATAGATAAATCATAAATAAAGTACCCCACTTTATGTTAGGGATATGCCCTATACCCAACTTGTAGATGGGCTATATGTACATGTATTTGTAATATTTTCATTATTAATAAAACGACAATCTTTATTATACGTGTCTTACATAACTTATATAATCATCAACACTGTAACAAAGACCTTGGAGTAATAAGAAGATGGCTTCCACGCCTTATGATAATCATTACTCTTAAATGTTCATAGTCATAGTTTTGTGAATAATCTGGGCGTTCACAAAGCAAAGAGACTAGCATGATGATATGATCCGCCCTTAAGTGGGGTAGATGATCTCATAGGCTACTAGCGGAGATCCATCCGCTTGGTGTATCACATGGATGCATGAGTTGCTCCTGTCCATCGAACTGACCGCCGAAAGTTTTCATATGGAGTGTTTATCCCATGTGTCTGTGAGAACTTTCATGTATCGATTATATGACTAGTCCTTAGACTTGAGGTCTTTACAATCTTTGTATGGATCAAATAACTTTGACATTCTCCTTCCCCGGTTCAGAAGATCCGGTCATAAGGTTATGATTGGGTCATTTTTTGAATCAAATGAAGTTTGTCAAGATACAACAGAGAATCGCCACTCTCTCGGATACCATTTTCTTATAAGAGTAGTATTCCAGTTCGCGGGTTGATATGTGTGATCAGTGTTTGAGACTGTGGCCAGAACGGAAGAATCATATGAGATTCTTGGGTTAGAACGATTTATGACACTATCAACATCATACCTTTGACCATATGGGTAGACACTTTCCGTACCCTAGGTCAATAGGTGGGGATACAGTGAGGCGATGGACCGTATCATATGTAAATCGCATACAGAATGGGTATATATATATATATATATATATATATAATATATATATATATATATATATATATATATATATCTTTCATTCTTATTTGGGGGCCTTGACATGTTGCTAGATGTCAACCGTGGTCAATGAAATCGAACGACCATCTGATCGGAGGATAATTTACGTTTGATTAAATTATCACGATTCATTTCATGTCCAACTTGAGGGGAACCCAAAAGG
Organism: Zanthoxylum bungeanum; assembly: GCA_019454045.1. Lineage (NCBI taxonomy): Eukaryota > Viridiplantae > Streptophyta > Magnoliopsida > Sapindales > Rutaceae > Zanthoxylum > Zanthoxylum bungeanum. Next base: position 10,061 of record SKCR01019140.1, on the reverse strand, counting down.
TCACATAGAACAAAGTCGAAATCAATGGTTAACAGTGCACATTACAAATATAACAGTATATATGATTGCTGTAGGAATTTTTCATAAATGGTTCAATGTGTTTAATTATTGAACAGGTCATTTATGAGGTTCCATAGTGGCTTAGGGATTGGTGAATGACGATGGAGCACTTTGGGAATTGGAATAAAAAAAATTACTATTCAAGTGAATAGTAAAAAAAAATTTGTTATTTGTTTTGAATTACAATTCAGCCCAAACTCTTATTACGGTTTTATAATCTCATTAAACCACCAAATTAAGATCCAATGGCTAAGATTAAATTAGCTTCTATCCCACATCGGATTCTTAATTAATTTTGTTATCTTTGGAGCACTATAAAAACCCAAAGAATTCTTCACAAATTTTTACACCAAACCTTTCATATCTTGGGTTTATATAAGTGAGCAACTCTAAAGTTTAAGAGTAAGCCATTGATTTTGAGGATCCTTAAGTCTAATTGACTAGATGAACCCCGAGTTAAAAGTTTTGAGGTATCTGCCTAGGCTAGCACTAAGGGCAAAATACATGTGCACTCAAGGCGTAGTCTTGCCGTTGAGTTTTGGCTTTGGTGTGTGCATCTTTGGAGGCCACACACTTTGGTGGCTCTTTGGAACGTGGAAGAGCTTGCTGAGTTCGAGAAAAGCTTGTAGATTGGAGGGAGGACTGGAGGAGTCTACGGTTCAAGTAAGTCTTTTTCTTTCTTTATTTTAATTAGAGTTCTTATGATAGTTATCATGTTTAGGTTTATGTTCTTTGCATGTTTTATGAGTTTTATGCTTAGAATATATAGTAACATGCCTAGGCTTGTAGAATATTCAAAATAAATGGGTCTTGGGCAAAGGGAAAGTGGCATAATAATTTTAATTTTCTGCTGCGCACTCGCGGCCGCTTCCCAATAGTGGTATCAGCGCGCCGTTTTTGTTTTGATTAGTTCTCTCTCATTTGAACTCAAAATTGGGTGTGTAAAAACTCGTTGGAAAGCTAACACCATGAACTTAATATTAGGCACAATACTTTCATGATTTGGTTAATATTTGAATTGTGAATTTCATTTAAAGTTCACGCGTCTGCATAAAAACATGAATAGTAAATTTATTTGAATAAAATAAAATGCAATATCATAATTAAATATTAATCAAAGTTATTTAATGCCTAAAATAATTCCAACATATTAAAACTCATATGCTTGATGATTCTATGTATGATTAGAATTGTCATGATTATTTTAGGGTGCAAGCATCTAGAGACTTTCTAAGAAATAGAGAGTGTATTGCTTATCCCTTAGTTAAGTAATTATTCTGTGATGAACTTAGAGATTTATTACCTTTAAGACAAATAAATATAAATCACTTGTTTATAATAAAAGACATTATAAAAGATACAAGTGAGTTGAGACCAAGGGGTTAATAAAACTTTCCAAACTAAAGTTAAATTAACCAAAGGTATTACTAGAGTTAGATAATGATTTAATGTCTTCCTTCACTCACTACCTTTTTATAACCAAAAGGAAAAGCTGTGAAGACATCTACTTTAAAGCATATTTAAAGTGTTGGACTAATTTGGAAGATCTATTGTGTATTCCTGTCACCAAGGCAATAAGAGCCTAAGAGGTAAGGGTATTTAAGAGAGTTCGCTCCACCCTCCCTCTGGGGAATTTTCAATGGAGGAATCCATTTGACAGTTATTCACTTAAACTTGCTAAAATCCTCAATAATAATTGAAGTCTAAAATTTTCCTCCCATTGTAAAGTATAGACCCAAATGGCTTAAACGGTATTGGCATGACTAGGCTTTACCAGACTGACCAATACCAATTGTCCCTAAATCGTACTATTGACAATGGTTTGACTTTTCTGAGTCATAAGACGCAGCGACCCTTAGGTGTGGTCTTATAACTTAGTGGCAAAGAATGGGTGTCCACAAGGACTAGCATAAGTTATGGCATGTTTGATTGCCCAACCCAATGATCAAGAAATTATGATTTATATCATAAATTGGTTAGAAACCTACCTAATTATCATATTTTATAATGACCGGCCCTAGTCGGAGTTATGAAATGATGATAATGGGATCCTTGCCCATAAGAAATCCATCATATTGGGGTTGATGCGATTTGCTTAACATTTTAAAATAATTTGATGCTTGGAAGAAACACATCGATGATGATGAGCAAGCAGTTTGCATAATGCTTGGCTCTATTTCGGACAAACTTCAGAAAGCTCACAAAGATATGAATTCTCAAACCATCATCTTTCACTTGAAGGAGTTGTATGCAAATTATGTTCATACCGTGAGATTCAAAGTGTCATGTGCCTTATTCCAAACAAGGTATAAGGAATGATCTGTTAGTGTACATGTGCTTAATATGATTGGCCACATTGAAAAATTGGCCAACCTCGGGTTCATCATGGATCATGAGATAGGTCACGATCTAATTCTTCAGTCCTTACAAAAAAAATTCTCTAACTTTATTATGGAGTTTCATATGTCTGATAAAGAAGCTACTTTAGCAGAATTACACAATCTGATAAAGCAAGCAGAGAAGGACTTCAAACCGGAGCTTAAAACCTCCGTCATGCTTACGGGTACGGACTGAAGCCACAAGGCCCAAAGAAAAATAAGGCCAAGGCCAAGGCTCCAGATCACTTAAAGCCCAATGGTAAGGTGGAGAAGAAAAATGGAAAGGGGAAATGTTTCTTTTGTGGAAAGAATGGTCATTGGAAGGAAGACTGCAGATCCTTGAAAGCCAAGGAAGCTAGGGAAGCCCAAGAGGCCAAGAAGCCCAATGCTTCAGGTATGTTGTAAATGATTGAACTATATTCTCAAAACTCTGAACCTTTTACTTGGGTGCTTGACATCGGTTGTGGGACTCACTTGTGTAACAATGTGCAGGGCCTGAGAAACAGTATGAGACTCCGTCATTGGGAGGTTAACTTACGCATGAGTAATGGAGCAAAACTGGCTGCATTGTGCATGGGGACTTATTCATTAGTTTTTCCGAATGGTTTAGTTTTAGACTTAGAAGATTGTGTTTATATACCTTCTCTAGTAAAGAACATCATTTCAATTTCTTCTTTATGTAATAAAGGCTTTTCATGCCTAATAAGTTGTAATGAATGTTCTATTTATTTCAATGAAATAAAATATGAAGATGGTATTTTAATGGTATCTATGTCTTACAACTAACAAAGAATGTTCAACCTCTAATATATACAACGTTAACTCGAATAATCTCAATGAATCACTTCTATGGCACAGTCGTTTAGGTTATATCAATGAAACAAGATTAACTAAGCTACATAAGGATGGGTATTTCAAACCCTTCAAATATAAACCTTATGGAACTTGTGAGTCTTGTTTACTTGGTAAAATGACCAAATTACCCTTCGAAGGTAAAAAACAGCGTGCAACGGAGACATTAGAACTCATACACTCTGATGTATGCGGACCAATGTCAGTCACCGCTAGAGATGGATTCTCCTACTTCATTACCTTTATCGATGATCATTCGCGATATGGGTATGTGTACCTTATGCTGTACAAATATGAAGCCTTTGAGAAATTCAAAGACTTCAAGGCTGAAGTAGAAAACCAGCTTAATAAAATTATTAAGTCACTAAGGTCTGACCGATGTGGTGAATACTTAAGCAACGAATTTCAAGATTACTTGAGAGAAAATGGCATTGTTTCCCAGTGGACTCCTCTGGGAACTCCACATCATAATTGGGTCTCGAAAAGGAGAAATCAAACATTATTAGATATGGTCCGATCAATGATGCCAGGCACGGATCTACCTCTTTCATTTTGGGGTCTTACTTTAGAAACTGCAACACTACTACTAAACCAAGTTCCTTCCAAGACAGTTAGTCAAACACCATATGAGTTATGGTCTGGGAAACGTCCTAGTCTTAGTTATCTAAGAGTTTAGGGATGTGACGCATATGCCAAACTCACACAAACTAACAAATTGGATGATAGGGCAGTTAAATATAAGTTTGTAGGATATATCTTGAACTCAAGAGCATACGTGTTCTACGTCCCAAATGAATAAAGAACATTTGTCTCACGAAATGCTAAAGTTCTAGAGAATGAATTCATTCTCAAGAAATATAGTGGGAGTAGACTTGACCTCGATGAGGTATGAGAAGAACAAACTAACATAGAACTAAACCCCAGGCCCCTCAAAAGGCAGCGACGGAACAACCACAAGGTTATGAACTCAGAAGGTCTGGCAGGGAAAGACATGAGCCTGAAATATATGGTTTCCATATTGATGAGGAACATGATCAGGTCATTGATAATGACGATCCCACCAGTTATGACGAAGCAATGCGTGACATTGATTCAGTCAAGTGGCTTGAGGCCAGAAATCCGAAATAGACTCTATGTATCAGAATCAAGTCTGGGACTTGGTAGATGCACCTAAAGGGATAAAACCAATAAGCTGCAAGTGGATTTACAAGCGTAAAAATGATGTAGAAGGCAACATCCAAACCTATAAGGCTAGGTTGGTGGTGAAAGGTTATAGACAAATCCAAGGAATTGACTATGACAAAACCTTCTCGTCTGTTGCAATGATAAAGTCCATTCGAATTTTACTGGCACTAGCTGCACACTTTGATTATGAGATTTCACAGATGGATGTCAAAACAGCTTTCCTTAATAGGAACCTCGTAGAATAAGTCTATATGACACAACCTGAGGGGTTTGCATCTAAGGATGATCATAATAAAATATGCAAGCTTAAACGATCCACTTATGGACTCAAGCAAGCCTCCAGAAGTTGGAATATACGATTTGATTAGACAATAAAAGAATTTGACTTCATCAAAAAATGTAGACGAGTCTTGTGTTTACAGGAAAAGTAGTGGAAGTGTTGTTGTATTTCTTGTATTATATATCGATGACATATTAATCACCGGGAATGATATTCCCATGATGCAAGCCACCAAGCAATTGTTATCTCAGAATTTCTCCATGAAAGATTTGGGAGAAGCGGCCTACATCCACGACATTAAGATCTACCGTGATAGATCTAAGAGGTTGTTAGGACTTTCTCAATCTACGTACATAGATAAAAAGTTTTGAAAAGATTCAAAATTGAAGATTCCAAAAGAGGTAATTTACCTACTTGTCATGGATTCAAATTATCTAAGGATGTCCATATACTCCTTCATATAGAGAGCGTATAATTAGGATCCCTTATGCTTCAGCAATAAGATCGATCATGTACGTCATGTTATGTACAAGACCTGATGTCTCTTATTCTCTTAGCATAACGAGCAGGTATCAGGCAAATCCTGGTGAGCAACACTGGACAGCTGTCAAAACAATCCTCAAGTATCTGAGAAGAACTAAGGATGTGTTTTTTATATACGGAGATTGTTCTGGGATGAAAGTCATTGGTTACTGTGATGGGAGCTTTCAGACCGATATGGATGACATCAGATCGCAAACATGATATCTTTTTACTTTGAATGGCGGTGCTGTCAGTTGGAAAAGCTCAAAGCAGTCAACTACAGCGAACTCCGCCACTGAAGTTGAGTATATTGCAGCATCTGAGGCTGCTAAAGAAGCAATCTGGATAAAGAAGTTCATCACGGAGCTGGAAGTGCTTCCCGCGATAAAGAATGACGTCACGATGTACTGTGACAACACGGGTGCCATTGCTCAATCAAAAGAACCAAGGTCCCACCAGAAATCCAAGCATGTACTCAGGCGATTTCATCTCATCAGGGAGATTGTTAAGAGAAAAGAAGTTATCATAGAGAAAATACCCACAGAAGATAATCTTGCAGATTCTCTGACTAAAGGGCTGACTCAACAAAAGCATGATAGGCACACTCGAGAGTATGGTGTCCAGATTCATACTAGTTGGCTATAGTGCAAGTAGGAGATTGTTAGGGATATGCCTTATACCCAACTTGTGAATGGGCTATATGTACATCAATTTGTAATATTTTCATTAATTAATAAAATGGCAATCTTTATTATACGTGTCTTACATAACTTATATGAATCATCAACACTGTAATAAAGCCCTTGGAGTAATAATACGATGGCTTCCACGCCTTATGAGAATCATTACTCTTAAATGTTCCTAGTCATAGTTTTGTGAATAATCTGGGCGTTCACAAAGCAAAGAGACTCAGCATGATTGAATGATCCCCCTTAAGTGGGGGGTAGCCGATCTTATAGGCTACTAACGGAGATCTTTCCGCTTGGTGTATCACATGGATGTATGAGTTGCTCGTGTCTATCGAACTGACTGCCGAAGTTTTCATATGGAAGGTGTTATCCCATGTGTCTGTGAGAACTTTCATGTATCGATTATATGACTAGTCCTTAGACTTGAGGTCTTTACGATCTTATGTGTGGATCAAATAACTTTGACATTCTCCTTCCCCGGTTCAAAAGATCCGGTCATAAGGGTATGATTGCGGTCATTTGTGAAACACATGAATTTTTTAAAGATACACACAGAGAATCGCCACTCTCTCGGATAATATTTTCTTATCAGAGTAGTATTCCAGTTCACAGGTTGATATGTGTGATTTGTGCATGAGACTGTTGTTGGCGTTTCTAGTCCATAGGATCGAATAACAATCATGAAATATGTGCGAATACAAATCGAGAAAGTCATGGAATACTTACATGAATGGTTTGAGCGACGCTTTGGGCAACAAAATTATGTTTTCTGCCTCTGTAATGTGCGTGAACTGTAGCAGTCCAAGCCACTGGTTTGCGCCATTTTGAGTCCTTCGTCAAGCTCCAAGCTTCGTCGAATGGTTCCCGGCTCATGGGTGAGCTTCCCTATCACCTTCGCATGTCTCTCGGAGTGCTAGCTCTCTAGAAATTTGCCATAAATCTCAAGCACTTTGCTTCCATTTTCCTTCACTGCTCACGGCAGTACACTGCCAGAACCAGAAGAAAAATAAGCCCTCTTGGGCGTGAGAGATGAAGAGAAATGGAGGAGAGAGAGAGATTTTGTGTTATACTTTTTGTTAGCAAAAAATTGGTAATATAATTTCCAAAACCAATACTAAATTTTTCCCTCCAAAAATCAATCGATAAATGCCAACCACACACATCAAGTCACATCTACTTCCATCAATCAGTGAATAGTGATTGGTGTCAATCACTCAAAGTGAAAGACATCCATCACTTGATTAACGAATGATGTGACGCTAGATGCGACTAGCGATTTGACGCTTGATTTGATTTGCCGCACTCGAATTCGAAATGCGAATGCGCTCGCAATAATCTCGGGCTCGGGTTCGCTAATTCTAATTAAAACAACTTTCCGTTGCGTCGTTATTAAATCTAATTTAATTAAATAATCATGACAAGCATAAGTACTATTCACGTCGCTAACGAATTAATTCTAAATTAATTCGTTCGCCCGAATTAAAATCTAATTTTAATTCCGCATCGAAATCCAATTTCGTTTAATATATCAAATATATTAATTTCTCGATTATTCCAAATTAACGTTATCTCTCTTTAAAGGATATTTTATCCCAAATAAAATATCTCCGCAATTAATCCCAGATTAATTTTCTCTCTCATCTAATTAATCCCAGATTAATTAAAAGTGCGAGTCATACGTTATCAGTGAATCTTTGGGAAGCGACCCATGAGATCCCCGGATATGTTGGCAGTCAAATCGGTCGTCGGACTATCCGAACACGTGAGTACCAAGTACTACGTTTTACCGATTTACAAGACAAGGTTGGCTTCTAGCAAAGCACCATGCATGCCCAATTCTCCGGAAATATCCTTACAGGAATAAGGATCTATATCAAGCGTAGTATACCGTAGTATTGCGTATTTCTGTAAAGTATCAGATGATCACATGCAAGGCCTGGGGCTGGTACAGTGTCTGCCCCGTACGATGCATATATCGGATAACGAGCAACTAGTCTCTTTATAATCGGATAATCATGACCAAGTCATATTATCTCGACAGTTGCAACCTTTATAGAAAACCAGTTCTGTATCCCTGCGCGATCATCAAATCCATATGACTGGAGTGACACTTCCGTCTTGACATCACACCCAACACACTACGATTCTCGATATACCCATAATTGGCATACACAGGAACCGGTTAAAGCCCTAGACGACCTCAACCAAAGTATATTGATTTTCGTATGCATTAGCGGTGCAAGTCTCAGGTTAAGACCAAATACACCTACCCTAATTTCGGACTTCCATAGACACGTAGTCATACTACCAATGGAATTCCGAGGGGGTCTATCCAGAGGGAAGTTGTTTCTCGTACCATCGGTGAAACACAACCTCCTATTACACTTGCATGAGTATCATATACCCAAATATACGAGAACTATGATGTTGTGCCCTCACAACGCGCACAAGTGTAATACTAGTCTTTTACGTATTCATCGATGTCCAATCTCGATAATACTCTGACTAGGGATATTTAATGATTTATCCTTCGTTGATTGATAATGTCTCATATCATTCTCAATCCAGGAACAAATCATAAGGACCTCTCATCATTTATATATCGAGGTGATCTAATCACAATGAATAAGAGTGCAATGCAATCTCCTTTCTCACATAGTTAATTTGTACAACAACACCGTGATCTATACAAATAGTGACGCTGTGGGTCATAATTGTCCAACAATCTCCCACTTGGCCTATGGCCAGTCATTCGAGTGTCTGACACCCGAACTATGTACGGTTTGGCTCAATTGCTGAGAAAGGACTTTCGTCAGCGGATTTTCATGATTATCGTCTGATGCGATTTATTCGATCATCACATCACCACGATGTATGATCCGAACGAATCAGAAGGCTTCTATTGCTGCTTCAGCTCCAGCAATAACCCGCATTTGTTGTTTATACGGTAACAGTATCTTGCTTGGAAGATTTCCAACTCACTGTACCGTTATTCAAACTATATAGTACCGTTTGCGACTTTTAGCCATTTTATCGGTTTAGGAAACTTGCAGTAGTGATCCCAGTCACTTCAAGTTCTCCTTCTCCATAGATTAAGACAGCATCCTTAGATCTCTAAGATACTAAGTATGTTCTTAACTTCAATCCAGTGACTATCACTCGGAATGGCTTGTTTGTGAATCCATATGCTCAAAGCGTATGAGACACCAGGTCGCGTACATTTTTCAATGTACGAGTCCACGAAGAGTTTTCGAAAGTCAAGCTTTCACCGATAGTTTTATTTTGGGAATATCATTTCCAAGAAATGACGTATTATCATTCTTTATTTATAGGACAGCCACTGTCAGTGCGCTCCCACTAATCTCCTTATATACACAAGAATCTTTTCATTTTGAAATAAATCATATACCATTATGATTATATCAAAACGATAATTCTAAGAACCTAATGCTTGCTTCAATCCAAACATGGATCGAATAACCTGCAAACCTTGTTTGCTTGTTATGGTACGACAAAATCGACAGGATGTTATAAACATCCTCCGAAAGGTTTCCTCATTAAATATCCCTAGTCGTAGTATTATCGAGACTGGACATCGATAATGCGGAATAGACTAGTATTACACTTGTGCGCGTTATGGAAGCTTAACGGCATAGTTCTCATATATTTAAGTATTGGATACTTATGCAAGTATGATAGGAGGTTCTGTTAGCCGTTGGACCGGGAACAGCTTCGCTCTGGATAGACCCCTCGGAGCCCCATTGGTATTATGACTATGTGTCTATCGGAATCCGAATCAGTGTAGGTGTATATGGTCTTAACTTGAGACATGCATCGCTAATACTTGCGAAAATCAGTATACTTTGGTTTTGGTCGTCTGGAGCTTTAACAGGTTCTGTGTACGCCTCTTCTCGGTATACTGAGAATCTTAGTGTATTGGGTGTGATATCAAGATGGAAGTTTCATATGGAGATGATGATCACGTAGGATACAGAACTAATACTCTTAAATGTTGCAGTTATCAAGATAGTATGACTAGGTCATGATTATCTGATTACGGAGACTAGTTCCTAGTGATCTGATATGTGTTTCATA
>SKCR01019139.1:0-43332 GCA_019454045.1 Zanthoxylum bungeanum | reverse complement strand
TCTGTCTACCCCAGGCATGTCCTCATAAGACCAAGCAAACACTTTGGCATATCTGACCAACACTTGTTCTAGTTTCTCCCTCTCTTCGGAGGTTACTTCACTTGCAATCAAAATTTCTTGGGGTTCTCAAGTGTGCCCAAGTTAAATGCAATAGTTCGGGCTGAACTGATGTCAAATATGCTTGATTCATGCAGAGTGAATGGAAATGACTCAGGCAAGTAAGCAAAAGAATGTCTTTATTATTGGATAATGCGGAAGTACATTCAAATAAGTCAGGAAGGTAAATGTCTTCATCATCCATAGACACTTCTTCCTCTGCAATCAGGTCTTCTTCAGGTTTCTCATCTTCTTTCAGAGTCAGGCTCTCCAACTTCATCAATTCCTCCTCCCAAATCTCTGTTTCCACAGCTTTTCCAGTCAATGGTTTCTCACCCAACAAATCCTGGAAGATCTCAAACCCAGGCACCACAATCCCATTGACTTTCACAGGTTCAGGCTCTCCTTGATACCCTGAAGCTTTCACAAAGCACTCCATCAGTTTCAGGCCCTTTTTCTTGACCTTCGGCTTTTCTTCGTCAGATTTGTACCCCAAACCCTTCCAAGTAGTCTGTCCTCTGAAATCCGGCAACTTTGAACCTTTACCCGGCTCAAACTTCATCTTCTCCATAATCCTAGCCACCCTAGGATCCACCCACTCCTCAAAAGTGGCTGATACCTGGAACCTTGTGAAAGGTAGTATCTCCAAGGCAGCCACGGCATTATCTAACTCAGCCCGGATGGTAACAATCTCTCCCTCATACGGGAATCTGATCATCTGATGCAAAGTGGAAGGCACGCCCCCAAGCTTGTGAAACCAAGGCCTTCCCAGCAATAAGGCAAAAGTGGCTGGGATGTCCAGCACTGTGAACTCAACCTCATCTTCAATCGGCCCTACCTTGACCATAGCCACAAAGGTACCCTCAACTCCCCGCTTACTATCATCATAAGCTTTAATAGTCATACTGGAGGGGTCCAAGTCTGTTGCTTTCATACCCAATCTTGCCAGAATTTTCAACGGGCACACATTGATGGACGAACCGTCATCCACCATCACACATGAAGTTTTCTTGCCCCTCACTTCGGCCCTGATAAATAGAGGCCTATTATGATTCCTCCCCTCCGGCGGGAGATCATCCTCAGAGAAAGATATCTGCAGAGCTTCCTTCTGAACTGACCCAACAAACATTGCGGGGTTGGCATCCTCCGGTACCACAATCTTGCTCAAGGCCTCAACCATAGCCTGTCTATGCTCCCGAGATGCACATAATAGTTCCCAGATACTGACTTGTGCTCTAGTCTTCCTCAATTGCCTCAGCACTATATCCCTTCAGTATTTTCTGCAGCCTCAACCACTTCTCTACCATCTGTCAAAGCTTCCTTACCCTTTTCCGCCATATCATTATAAAAACGACCGCTACGTGTCATTCCCTTACTTCCTCCTCATCACTGCTAGAGAAATCAAGCCAAAAGTCCTTCTTCTGCTCAAACTCATCCTCACTAGTGCTATCCCAGATTCCCAGGCAAAAGGCTTGAGGGTGAAAGGATTTTAGGACAAGGTCTTCTGGAAGGCCAGAATTGATCATATAGGCTGGTGGTGGTACGGCACGGTAGTTGGGTAGGGGGTTTCTGTGTGTATCGGGCTGTTCTGTTTCTGGGTTGGGTATTTTCTTGGAGTCTATTAGGTCTTGGACTTCATGGCGAAGTCGGGCGCAGTTGTCGGTGTCATGGCCTTTTTGTTGGTGGAAGTGGCAATAAAGGTTTAGGTTATAATGTGGTGGTAGGGGGTTGGGTAATGGTTTGGTATCCAAGGGTTTCAAAAGCCCTTGCCTCTTCAACTTCTCTAGCACCTTAGACAAGGGCCTTCCCAAGTTGGAAAACTGCCTGTTCCGGATAGCAGCAACTTCAGCAGAAACGGGCTTTGTTCCCGATGTTCCCCCAATGGGCCTCCTGTTCAGACCATAGAATTTTCTATTCTCGGCCTCTTCTTCCTCAATATCCATGACAGTTTCCCTCAACTGCCGAAAGTCTGCAATCATGGAGGTCATCCTCCTCAACTTGCCATAAATGGAGGGCTTGGTGCCCTTGATGATCATCTTGATCTGATCCTTCTCCGAAGGCCTAGTCTGCCTTTCTAACTGACCCCTCCACCGGTCCACATACTCCTTAAAACTCTCCTCCGCTTTCTGCTTAACATTCTCCAGATCACGGAGTGACAAATCAATCTCCAAGTCAGTGACATACTGCTTCAGGAAGGCATCAGCTAACTCCCTCCAATCTTCCTTCACCTTCTTCTCCAAACTGTGGTACCATACCACGGGAGCTCCTTCAAGTGACATTCCAAACATTTTCTGCACCTGGCGCTGAGACAAGCCAACTGAACTCATGACTGATACAAACTGTCGGAGATGCACCCTCGGATCCCCATTCCCGTTGAACTTAGCCATATCTGGCATCTTGAACTGTGCTGGCAACTGTTCCTCAAAAGTCAATGTGTCATAATCCAGCAGATCCTCATTCTTACCCCTCATCTTGCGGGTAACCGACTCAACCTGATCCCGAAGTTTCTGTAGCTCTGTCTGAGACCCAGATACTCTGCCTGCTGCATACTCTGCCATATCATCATCAAAAGCGGGGATATCATCCCCCAATCTGTTCGGAGATTCCTCTTGCCTCACATCCCCAGAAATGACCCCGGCACGAGACCCAGCTAAACCAGCCATAGCAGTAGTCAAAGCCTGCAACTGTTCAGTGATCTTGGCGAGACCATTCTCTAACTGATCCATACGGGACACTCATTATCGGATTCACTCATACTTGTTCTTTTAGTGAGCCTTTTCCTTCTCTAACCCAAACGGTATCTATGTTGTCTTTTTGAGACATAGACGGTGTTAACATGATATATGGATGCATGAGGTGCATGAGATATATGTAAAGTATAACATACTAAATTAAACAAAATTTCAAACAGATCGGCCTATATCATTTTAGAAGTTTGGGACAACTGTCATAAGAGTGAACCCGCTCCAGTTTAAATGGCCCAACGAGTTCATGTCTTATGGCAAAGAGCCCAACTAAATCCAAATGATAATATTCCGAAAACAAGCACAAGGTGGCTCATCAACACTTAGAACCTTCGGCCCAATAGTCATGAAATACGTTCTTGTCCCAGTTTAAATGGCCCAACAAGCCCATATCCCATGACAAATGGTCCAAATGGATCCAAACGATGATGTTCCCAAACATAAGCATAGAAGGGAGATAACGCAAACATAACATAATAATTTTACCATGTGGCCCGCCATCATTTCAGAAGCTTTGGGCCTAATAGTCATAAGATACGAACTTGCCCCAGTTTAAATGGCCCAGCAAGCCCGCATTTCTGACAATAGTCCAACTGCATCCAAATGAGGATGGTCCACAAGCACATACTCAAGGAAATAATTGCTACTTTAACCATATAAACCAGTCTATGGGTGGATTTGCAAGAGTATGGACAAAGGCTCTCACTGGCGAAGAATAGCCCACAACTAGGTCTCCCCACTCAAGGGTTCAAGCGACCAAGTGAGCGTATCCCTTTTTATACACTAAGGTACGTGCCAATGAGCTATGGTGTGTGACGGACTGTCAAATGGATTTCCCGTTGTAGATCCCCCAGAGGGAAGGTGGAGCGAGGCTCACTTAAATACCCAAGCCTCTTAGGCTCTTATCGCTTGTTGTCAGGAATAAACAACGAGTCCTCCAAATTAGTCCATCACAAAGGCTACGAGTAGATGGCCATATAGGTGTCCTCACAGCTTTTCCTTCTAGAAAGGTAGTGAGTGAAGGAAGACACCAAACCATTACCTAACCTCAAAGTGCCCTTGATTAAACCCTCACTTATCCACTATAGACATGGCCAATTAAGACATAAATCCACTCATTACAAGACAATATTTCGGGGCCAACTTTACATCCCCAGTGGAGTCGCCAGACTGTAAGACACAGGACCTGGGCGACGCCGTTCCTAGGCTCGCGGCCTAGTTGGGAAGGATTACATAACATGGAGTCGCCACCCGGTGTGAACCGGGACAAAGATTTAAGGCCGCACTCACCCCTCGCAAGGGAAAACCTCAAACCGTTGGGTTCGGAATGGTCCCTTACTTATGTCACTTGTAATGAAAGGATTTATGTAATAATTTAAACAAGCTGAAGTAACATTTATTCCTAAGGGTATCATGCTTCTAAATTCACTTATAAAATAAAATATGCGCCTAAATATACATGTATTTCACATATATCTTACATTTAAATTGCATGCTTAACATATATCAAGATAGCAACTAACATACAACTTTACTTGCATATCACATTCAGGAAAAAACACAAGCACACATATTAACCATACAAGCACACATATGGGCAATTTTCAAGTGGTACGTGGAATTGTGGCCCAAGTACAGACCGCACTACCGTCCATTCGGAATCGGCTACGGAATTTACGTCTGGGTTTCCATCCGATATACCGCAAGAAATAATGCTCAAATGTTATCATGACATAAACATACGAATCGTGACACATTTGCATAAGAAGGATCAACTAATAGGCAATTATGCATGAATATAATAAGACAGACTCAGTTCAGTGTGTGTGCGTTCGTGTAGCGTTCGTAAACACGTTCGAACGGAAATGAAACAGAATGCTCACGTTCGAGTAGCGTTCGTAAACGCGTTCGAACGGAAATGAAACAGAATGCTCACGTTCGAGTAGCGTTCGTAAACGCGTTCGAACGGAGACGAGACAGAATGCTCACGTTCGAGTAGCGTTCGTAAACGCGTTCGAACGGAGATGGGACAGAAAGCTCACGTTCGTATGGCGTTTGTTAACGCGTTCGAACGGATACGAGACCTGACACATAATAAGGCAAAAACACATGCGCGTTCGAGTTGCGTTCGTAAACGCGTTCGAACGGACACGGACCTGATGCAATACATAAACAGAAAGTAAAAGGGCGCGGCGAAACACTGCCATAAAGGTGACCTTTTGGGGCTCTTGATCTCTCAAAGAGAGGACCTTTAGACCAACATGCTAAGCCCATGCGCGTCATATCACACATGCAAGAATAGAACCAATCATATCAACCAAGCATGCCCGATTGAACGCATCTTACATCCAATCCGAACACACGTCAACCGGCGCGGCAAAGCATCATGGTAAAGGGCTTTTAGCCCCTCCCCATAGGGGATCTCACAACACACTTACTAAGCCCATGCGCTCGATTGACTTATACATACAAAAATAAAGATAATAATATCAAACTAAGTATGCTCGATTGAACGTATCTTGCGTCCAACCGAACATACATCAACCGGCGCGGCGAAGAAGTAGTGTCACGAAGGTGGCCTTTTCGGCTCTTTGTCTCACAAATGGAGGACCTTTGGACTAGCTCACTAAGCCCATGCGCTTGGTTGAATCATACAAAAATAAACAAATATTGAATTCAAGAGAAAACTAAATAAACAAAAAGCAACACAACGAAAGAGAGATGGTGCCGTTTACTCAAGCGGTACGTGGAGTTGTGGCCCGAGTGCAGATCATATTACCGTCCATTCGGAATCGGCTATGAAATTTATGTCCGGGTTTCCATCCGATATACCGCGAGAGTTGACACATCTCTCATTCATCTAATGCCACGACATATTACATCTCATAATTCATGCATATTTACATACTCAAAAATCACAACACACATTTCAACATTACAATCATACAAGAAATACTTAATAACTAATGCGAAAAAAGGAAAACAAGTGTGAAAGATACCCTCAGGTCTAACCTTTTAAGCCGTCTCTCGGACTCACGTTCCACGAAGATCGAAAGGGGGGTAAAGCTCCGCAACTTTTCTGGTCTCTGGTTCAACGTCTTAGCTCACTGCTTCGCTGCTTTGCTTATTGTTCGAACTCCGTTCTGCTCCTATTCGGCTCCTGTTTTACTGCTCACTGCACGGGCTACCTGTTTCAATGTTTTCAAAGAACTATTCCAAGTTGTGTGGGTTCTTAGTGCAATTAAAAGTGATTATTTTTAAGGTTATCTATGTAGTTTTCTAAGTTACTGTTTTTTAAGGATTTGGGCTGCTGTGTGTGTGGTTTTCGGTGATATATGGAGGTTAGAGGGGCTGATTTTCGGTGGTGATTAGGGGTTGTTTTGGTGCTTGTATTCGGTGGTGATTAGGGTAGTTACTTGTGGTAGATTGGCTATGGAGGGGATGGTTGAGGTTCTTTTGTTCTCTTTCGTGTGTGTATGAAGTGTTTTCTCTTTTTGTCTATTGGGTGTGTAGAGAGAGTCTAGAGAGATTTCGAGAGAGCTTGGGTGTGAATTGTGTTGTGTGAAGGAGAGGAATGGCCTTGGTTAGGGGTTGTTTATATAGAGAATGGCTAGGGTTTACAAGGGAAGGGATCTTGTTTCCAAATTAGGAGAGATGAGAAAGGTATACACAAGATTGAGGGGGGACAAGATATTTTATTTAAGAAGTTGTAATATTAATTTGTGTTGGTTTAGGAATACAAATATTTTATATTGGTAAATATCTTATTAGATTAGGAAGTCAAATATGTGATTGGCTTTAATTGGTTATGATTGATTTTAATTTAGTATGTGATTTGTTTAATTTAGGCATGATTTTAGTTTAAGTTGGTAATTGTTTATTTTAATTGGTAAATGATTTAAATGTTTTATTTTAATGTTTAATATTTAATTATTTAATTTGGGATGTGTTTTATGGGCTTTGGGGAGCTAAATGGGCTGGGTGTGAGGCTAGCAGCAAAACCAGAATTACCGACACACCGTTCGAACGCTCCCTCGAACGCTACACGAACGCCCGCAATCTGTTTCCCGTTCGAACGAAGTAACGAACGCAGCACCAACGAAGACAGTGAGCTTGCTTATTCTGAATTTCCCCTTCCGATATCCGTTTCCCGCGGCATCCGTGACTCAAAAGGTAGTTGTCTCCAAATAAGACTCCTCATCGGGTTTCACATGTGAAAATGCAATGCCTACAGTTAGGCGTCGCGACTCCCACACAAATAGAACTGGGGCAGAGAGCACCACTTTATTCTGCGTTGCGACGCTAGCTCATTAGCTTCGCGATGCTCACACAACAAAACTTGCAGAGAGCATCATTTCATTGTGAGTCGTGAAGCGAGGTGCTGAGCGTCGCGACGCTCACCCGATTTCAGGGCCAAACATCAATTCTTCATCTTCACTCCTAAAGTTTACAACATCACTCAAACTATATAAACTATAAGTATACAAATCATCATCAATATAACCTTCTGACATCATCACAACATCCATTCCATAGACTCTAACTTAGTTCAATACCTAGGGATTTCATAATTTAGGGGTTTCACAAAACATTACTTTCTTAATACAATAGACATATAAACACATCAACCATAAGCCCCCAACATCCCTTAATCATCAAATCATCAAAAATCTAACACTTCAAATTTTTGGTCAAATCTCACTTACCTTATATCAGTTTTCTTCTTCACTAATAGAGTCCCAAGCTCATTTTCTTCCTTCCTAAAGTTGTATGGGGTTAATAACACTTAAGTCAACTTGAAATTAGTTGGAGAGATGAAGAAAATTCTAAGGTTTTTGGCTATGGTGTTTCGTCTAGGGGGAGAACAATGTGGGTTTTGGTTGGTTTTCCTCTCTTTTTTATTACCTTTTATATTTTAAATCTTTGGTAATTGTTAACTAATTCTTGAAAAATATGGACTTTTCTAGAAGTATAGGGACTTTGGCCAAAATTCTCAACTCTTTTTGGGCCTTAATGGATTAATTAAAGTATAGTTAGCATTAATTCTAGTATTGGGCCTTTAATTGGTCGTGGGCTCAATAGGCTAGTACTAGGCCCGCTAAGCCCATTATCGAATATGGTTCATTGGCCTCTAAGTCATCTCCAAAATTTTCTCTAATGCTCGGAGAATTTTTTATCTAAGTCACCGTGTTACGACTTTAGTTGAGCCAAGAAATTTTGAGTCATTACATGAATGGCTATCTTGAAGACACCATCTATATGGAACAACCATAAGGTATTATAAGCAATGACGAAAAACAAAAAGGTTTGCAAGTTGCATAAGTCTATCTATGGACTCAAGCAAGCGTCCAGATCTTGGAACATGAGATTTGATGAGACGATCAAATCTTATGGCTTTATCCAAAATCCTAATGAATTTTGTGTTTATAAAATCATCAAGGACAAGCGAGTAGTCTTTATAATACTTTATGTTGATGATATTCTACTGAATGGGAATAATGTAGAACTATTATCAGACGTAAAGGCTTGGCTGACTGAACAATTCTAAATGAAAGATTTGGGAGAAACAAGTTATATTCTGGGATCCGTCTTATTAGAGATTGCAAGAAAAAGCTACTAGCCTTGTCTCAGGCACTGTATATTGACAAGATGCTTGTTAGATATTCAGTACAGAACTTCAAGAAATGTAATTTGCCTTCCCATCATGGAGTTGTTATTTCTAAGAGACAGTGTCATTCGACACCGCAAGAGGAAGAAAATATAAGGCGGATTCCATATGCGTCAGCAGTAGAGAGCTTGATGTATGATATGTTATGCACAAGACCTGACATATGCTATGCAGTGGGAATAATTAGTCATTTTCAGTCAAATCCAGGATTAGATCACTAGGTAGTAGTTAAGCATATTCTCAAGTATTTACGGAGAACAATGAACTATATGCTTATTTATTCTAGCAGGGATTTGATCCCGATTGGATATACTGATTCTGATTTTCAATCAGATATAGATGATCGAAAGTCGATATCTGGATCGGTATTTACTCTTGGTAGGGGAGCTATAGTTTGAAGAAGCGTCAAACAATCATGTGTTGCTGATTCAACTATAGAAGCCGAATATGTGGCTGCTTGTGAAGCTTCCAAAGAAGCGGTTTGGCCCCAAAAGTTCTTTACTGATCTGGAAGTGGTTCCGATATGAAAATCATTTCCACTTTATTGTTATAATAGTGGTGCAATGCCTAATTCCAAAGAACCAAGAAGCCACAAGAGATCAAAACATATTGAGAGGAAATTGAATGGGTTTTATTGCGGAAATCCGGTAACGCAGCGGAATAGTGGAAAATCAAAATTTTTCGATTTCAAAACTTTTTCTGGATTAATTAAATAAACTTATTTATTCAATACCCAATAATCAAATTATGAAATAAAACAATATAAATCAAATTTATGTGAATTTACCGAATTGCCCTTAAGCAATGTATTTTATTCATTTTAATCCGAAATTATTCAAAACAATTTTGAATGATTCTAAATCATTTATAATATGAATTTAACATGTCCCAAATGTCAAAATACAATTGGCACACAAATCCTAAATTTTATCACCAAGGCCGAGAGCCTCAATTAAGCATGTCAATGTGCATTTTGCACTTCCAAAGTTCAAAACACATTAAGACAAAATCCAATCAACCCAATATTTTACATGCATCATATACACATCCAAATACACCATATAAGAAAAGCCCCAATTTGGAAGTGGTCTTAAACCCTAATTTTTCAATTTCTTCAAATTCGACAAATAGACCAAATTGGTTAAATCCATACTTCAATCATGTTTCTTCCATTACAATCAAGCCTCACCACAATGAAACAACTATAGAACAATTCTAGGTCATTTAAGAGTGGGTCAATAACTCTAGAATGGCAACAAGGTTCTAAAACCATGAAAAGAAAGCTTACTACATCATTAGTAATATTCTATCAACTTATACATGCTCAACCCTTTTATCAAACTTTCATCCACCAAAAATTCAAAGAATAAAGAATAGAAAAACACAAGAACATCACTAGATGAAGCCCACAACAAGAGAATATTTTTCTCTCTAAAGGAAGGTTGGAAATACTTACTAAATTCCAAGTTTTTCTTGATTTTTGCCTTTCTTTCTCTCAAGCTCCTTTTTCTTTCTTCAATGGAGTTTTTGATAAAGTGTATTAGGTTAGCCAACCCTAAATGAAACAAAACAATATATACTTGCACAAATATGGCTTGGCCGAATTTTGCTAGTAATAATATCTAGATATTTTAATTTTTGTTTCATTTAAAGTTTGCTTTATTAACTTGTTACTTTAATCATTAAATCATTTAATGTAATAAAGCAAGTCAACAATAGCAACTCAAGTCATTAAAATAAATATCACAACTTAGGATATTTATATTTTTAATTGATTTAATTATTTAACAATTAAATAATTAAATAATTATTTAAATACAAATATATAAAATATATGTATTATACTTACATTAAATATCAAATACATATATGTTTATGATATTAGTCAAATATCTCAATTTGACAATTAATTAATGTGTATTTGAATTAATCTAACATTAAATGCAAATACACAAAAATTAAGGAAATGACTATCGGGTCCCAACACATGTATTTTGTGTTTAACCTTTAAACGACTTTATAATAATCAGCATCATTTATAAATGTTGCCCTAGTGCTCTACGAGTATGTTTCATTAGTGAGACTCTCTAGATTCGGCATATCCGTCACGAAATCCAATTTCGTGTCCATAATTTATCCACCCGTAAATTATGACGATCACAGATAAACTCGCTGAATCATACAGGTCGAGGTCATGGCAGATGTATAATTCCTCCGTCACAGGTATCCGGATAAATCCCAGAGATATAGATGTAAACGTCAAATCTCTATAGGGATTATCCAGTCGATTATTCTATTAGCAATCTCAAAAAGAACATTTAGAACTAACTTCTAAATTGTACCACGGGCCCATGGTTTTTATCTGATTGCTAATCATATGGACTACCTATGCTCTGATACAAAGAACTGACGGATCCTATCTCGATACACACAGGACACCCTTAGGATCTATCCACAACCAACGAACATGCGAAGGTCTGATCTAAATAGATCGGTGACATAACTGCCATCTAAGTGTGGAAGAATCTCATGCACCCACAGTGGTATCTCAAGTCGAAGAATCAAAAGTGCTACTCAACCCGATAAGATTCTTATTGACGTTTGTGTACCATCCATTAAGAATCTTCTGTGAGTCGTTCAGTGTTTATCCGCTATAAACACCTACACGTCTATACTAGTCTCCAAGACTTATGGTTCATTAAGAAACCATTGGAATCATATATTCCAGTATACAACATGTACCGGTCTCAACGGGGTTTACTTTACTGACCAAGTAGTGTAAACCTTGACCAGGAACGGTCTGAGAATGACAACGTCATGATACAACTCAATGTCAGTTGCGATGCTTTTGCAACAGCACCATGACTAGTCATTCTAATGTCATTACGTCTTTACCATATTAAAAGATACATTATATTATAGAAACTGCATATATTATTCATAATAATAACGTTTTACAGTAGTATTCATTAAGAAATACAACCGGGAATTGGCGCTCTGAGCACTTACCCCAATAAAAACTCCCACTTGCTCTAGTGCCAATAATGATTGTATCTAATACCCATCGACTCCACGTGTTTATCAAACAACTTCGGAGGTATGGCCTTCGTCAGCGGGTCTGCTACATTATCTTCACTCGGTACCTTGTACACGACAATATCCCCTCGTGAAACAATCTCGAATGATGTGGTACTTGCGTTCCACATGCTTCGACTTCTGATGCACCCTCGGTTCATTTGCTTGCGCAATGGCTCTAGTATTATCACAGTATAACGGAATCGCATTCTCGATACTTGGGACAACTCCCAATTCTGTGAAAAAGTTCTTTATCCACACAGCCTCTTTTGCAGCTTCAGAAGCTGCAATATATTCCGCCTCAGTGGTGGAATCTGCTGTTGATCCCTGTTTGGAACTCTTCCAACAAACTGCACCTCCGTTAAGGGTAAATACGAATCCAGATGTAGACTTTCTATCATCGGGATCTGATTGGAAATCGGAATCCGTATACCCGTTAACTTGTAATTCGTTTCCTCCATAAATTATTAACTTATCCTTAGTACATTTAAGATACTTGAGGATATGTTTAATGGACATCCAATGGTCATTACCTGGATTGGACTGATATCTGCTAGTTACGGTAACAACGAAACTGATATCAGGCCTTGTACATAACATGGCATACATTATGCTACCCAAACACGAAGCATAAGGTTGGTTAGACATTCTAACCTTCTCATCTTCTGTTTGTGGACTCATCTTCTTTGAGAGATGAATCTCATGTCTGAACGGTATGTTTGCTGTCTTATAGTTACCAAAATTATACCGTTCCAAGATCTTATCTATGTACGTTGATTGGGATAACCCAATCAGCTTCCTTTGTCTATCTCTATAGAGTTTTATCCCTAAAACATATGAAGCTTCTCCCAGGTCCTTTATGGAGAAATTCTTACAGAGGTACGCTTTGACGCTTTGTAACATACCTAAATCATTCCCAATGATTAGGATGTCATCAACATATAGGACTAAAAATATGACCATGCTCCCACTGGCCTTCTGATACACACAAAATTCTTCAGAATTCTTGAGAAAACCAGACGATCTAATAACCTCGTCGAATCGAAGATTCCAACTTCGTGAAGCTTGTTTAAGTCCATAAATGAACTTCTTAAGCTTACATACCATACCCGAGTTTTCGCTGGACGTAAAACCTTCCGGCTGTTCCATATAGATTTCTTCATCAAGAAATCCATTTAGAAAAGCCGTTTTGACATCCATTTGCCAAATCTCGTAGTCATGATACGCAGCTATAGAAAGCAAAATCCTAATAGACTTAAGCATTGCTACTGGCGAAAAGGTTTCATCGTAGTCGACGCCAGGTCGTTGCGTGTAACCTTTTGCTACCAGTCGGGCCTTGTAAGTTTCAACCTTACCGTCAGGCCCGCGCTTCCTCTTGTAAACCCAATTACAATCGATAGGAACAATTCCTTCGGGAAGCGGAACCAAGTCCCAAACTTGATTCTCATGCATTGAGTCTAACTCGGATTTCATGGCACTTTGCCATTTCACGGAGTCGATGTCCAACATCGATTCTCTATAGGTGAAAGGATAAGTCTCTTCAACTAAGAGAACTTCTAGACTCTTTTCTTGTATCAATACAAACGTTCAGGAGGACTAAATACCCTTTCGACCTACGGAGTGTGTGTGTTGAAGGTCATTCATCTACTTGAACTTCAGGTTCCTCCGTTGGTTCGTTGTTTTCAGGTTGGACTTCATCAAGTTCAACCTGTCTATGATTACAACCTTCTGAAAAAATTCTACTTCTAGAAATTTACGAAGCAGCTACGAAAACATTTCGATGCTCGGTATCATAGAAATATATATCCCTCGTATTCGAATGATATCCGACAAACCTAAACTTTTGCCCTCGAGGCGAAAGCTTATCTTGCTGAGTCACTATGACATAGGCAGGACAACCCCAAACCTTAATGTAACTAAGATTTGGTCTCCTACCAAACCATATCTCATACGGAGTCGTAGGAACAACTTTTGAAGGAATCTTATTCAAAAGATGTGCAGCTGTTAAAAAAGAGTAGCCCCATAAGTAATAGAGCAAATCTGTGAACTCAACATCGATCGGACCATATCCAATAAAGTCTGATTTCTCCTCAGATACTCCATTGTGCTGTGGAGTACCTGGAGGAGTATATTGAGCGAGAATCTCATTCTCCTTCATATAATCCATGAACTCACCACTCATATATTCACCGCCTCGATCAGATCGAAGGCATTTAATATATTGACCAGTTTTTTTCTACTTCATTTCGGAACTCTTTGAACTTTTCAAAGGTTTCCGATTTATGTCGCATCAAATACACTAACCGTACCGTGACAAATCATCGGTAAAGGTAACAAAGTATGAATAACCACTGTGAGCAGTCTGACTCAGTGGACCACATACATCAGAATGTACGAGTTCTAGTAAGTTAGTGGCGCGGGTCCAACACCAGAAAATGGGGCTTTGGTCATCTAACCCTGAATACACGATTCACAAGTTGGATAGGATTCAATGGTGAGATCTGGTATCAAACCATTCCTAACCAATTGGGTAAGGCGTTTAACGCCTATATGACCTAGTCGCATGTGCCAAAGTTCAATATTATTATTACAAGTAAACTACGTTTATTAATTCTAGTATTTTAAAATATCTTTTGAAGTTTGTAATGTATAATGACCATGCTGGTTTGGAGAACAAAGGATCTGAATATTACTTTTATCATATAAATACAAGAACAGTTCTTAATATTAATACGAAAGCCTTCTGTATCCAATACAAAAAGTGATATAATATTAGCTACACATCCTGGTACAAAATGACAGTCATTTAACAAAAGTGTCTCATTCAGCAATGAGATCTCGCATACTCCCACTGCAACTGCATCCAGAGAGTCTCCACTCCCGAATCGCAACTGCATCTCTCCAGGCTTCAGTCTTCTACTTTGCAACGAATTGCAAATGTGAATGGGACAAGCAAAATCTAAAATCCAATTGGATGTAACGGCTTCACAAGCCAAAGATAAATCAATAACTGGAAAAATAAATATATCTGATGTAGATGCTCTCTCCTTCTTAGCTGGGCAATGTAGTCAGGACAGTTCTTTTTCCAGTGCCCGACCTTGCTGTAGTGATGATACTTGTCTTCAGAAGCCCTCTTGGGCTTTGCTATCTTTGCCTGTGGTTGAGGACCGAGACCCTTATTCTTCTTCCATTTATTCTTCTTTCCCTTTGACCAAGTATGGGAAGAAGCAGAAAGTGAAGTAGGTCTAGAAGGGCGAGTCGGTACTCCATTCTTGAGGTCCTTTTCCGCCGTGAGCAACATCCTATGCAGCTCTGGTAGGTACAGATAATCCCGTTCATGTTGAAGTATATCACGAACTGGCGATAAGAAGCTGGGAGAGAACCAAGAATGACACTCCTACTGAGAATTTCATTCAGAATGAGATTATGTTGCCTCAATTGATCGATCAAATCGATCATCTGAAGAACATGTGAGCTAACAGCTTGCCCCTCATCCAATCATGCATGGAACAATTCCATTGCGACCTTATGAACAACAACTTGTTCTTGGTTCTCAAACGATTGTCTTAATCGTGTCATCATAGTATAAGCATCTGACATGCCATAATACTGTTTCTTGAGTCCTGGTGAAAGCGAACTTAAGATGTATGATTTAACCCTTAAATCATCATCCTTCCAAGCTTGGAAGACTTCGCGTTCTTCCAGTGTAGCATCATCTGCCACAGCAAGGGGCAGTGGACCCTCAAGAACATATCCCAACCTCTCGAAATCGAGGACAATCCTCAAATCCATATCCCAATCGGCGAAGTTATCAGCGCCTTTTAGTTTGTTCGCATCAAACATACGCGCAAACTGATTTGTGGATGGTGCCGCCATCGCAAATCTATCATATAGATCACGAAAAACGGTTAGCAGAAATTTAAGCAGTTTCATATAATATCTTAAGCATAAACTAGATCATGGATTTTTAATCTAAAAATGCCCCTCCCACTAAATCATGCAATATTGTAATCCTCAAACATAATACAAAGATTTAATAATTAAATTAAATATAAATAGTGAAAGGTGGATCCCGTGAAGATATTTCAGCTCACAGCAGAGGCATGGTCTTGGATGTAGTCACGGAGAAATATTTATAAACCGTATTGACAAGACGGACCACATAACATGCATCAAATACATAATTACATTTAAACCTTATTAATTAGGGATTTTCCGCTAAGTGTCATACACCCTAAATCTAATCAAATTAGATTATAACATGCATGTATAAAGTCAAGAAAACATTATTAAACATTGAATTAAAGGGTTAAATCATATTAGGGGGCCTAGAATCAGACCCGCTCTCATACCATTTTGAAGGGGTTTTATTGCGGAAATCCGGTAACGCAGCGGAATTGTGGAGAATCGAATTTTCCGATTTCAAAAATTTTTCTTGGATTAATTAAATAAACTTATTTATTCAATTAGCCAGTAATCAAATTATGAAATAAAACACTATAAATCAAATTTATGTGAATTTACCGAATTGCCCTTAATCATTGTATTTTATTCATTTTAATCCGAAATTATTCAAACCAACTTTGAATGATTCTAAATCATTTTAATATGAATTTAACATGTCCCAAATGTCAAAATACAATTGGAAACAAAAATCCCAAATTTTATCACCAAGGCCGAGAGCCTCAATTAAGCATGTCAATGTGCATTTTGCACTTCCAAAGTTCAAAACACATTAAGACAAAATCCAATCAACCCAATATTTTACATGCATCATATACACATCCAAATACACCATATAAATGAAAATCCCCAAATTTGGAAGTGGTCTTAAACCCTAATTTTTCAATTTCTTCAAATTCGACAAATTAGACCAAATTGGTTAAATCCAATACTTCAATCATGTTTCTTCCATTACAATCAAGCCTCACCACAATGAAACAACTATAGAACAATTCTAGGTCATTTAAGAGTGGGTCAATAACTCTAGAATGGCAACAAGGTTCTAAAACCATGAAAAGAATGCTTACTACATCATTAGTAATATTCTATCAACTTTATACATGCTCAACCATTTTATCAAACTTTCATCCACCAAAAATACAAAGAATAAAGAATAGAAAAAATCAAGAACATCACTAGATGAAGCCCACAACAAGAGGAACATTTTTCTCTCTAATGGAAGGTTGGAAATACTTACCAAATTCCAAGCTTTTCTTGATTTTTGCCTTTCTTTCTCTCAAGCTAATTTTTCTTTCTTCAATGGAGTTTTTGATAAATTGTATTAGGTTAGCCAACCCTAAATGAAACAAAACAATATATACTTGCACAAATATGGCTTGGCCGAATTTTGCTAGTAATAATATCTAGATATTTTAATTTTTGTTTCATTTAAAGTTTGCTTTATTAACTTGTTACTTTAATCATTAAATCATTTAATGTAATAAAGCAAGTCAACAATAGCAACTCAGGTCATTAAAATAAATATCACAACTTAGGATATTTATATTTTTAATTGATTTAATTATTTAACAATTAAATAATTAAATAATTATTTAAATATAAATATATTAAATATATGTATTATATTTACATTAAATATCACATACATATATGTTTATGATATTAGTCACATATCTCAATTTGACAATTAATTAATGTGTATTTGAATTAATCTAACATTAAATGCAAATACACAAAAATTAAGGAAATGATTATCGGGTCCCTACACATGTATTTTACGTTTAACCTTTAAACGACTTTATAAATAATCAGTATCATTTATAAATGTTGCCCTAGTGCTCTACGAGTATATTTTATTAGTGAGACTCTATAGATTCAGGCATATCAGTCACGAAATCCAATTTCGTGTCCATAATTTATCCACCCGTAAATTATGACGATCACGGATAAACTCGCTGAATCATACAGGTCAAGGTCATGACAGATGTATAATTCCTCTGTCACAGGTATCCGGATAAATACCAGAGATATAGATGTAAACGTCAAATCTCTATAGGGATTATCCAGTCGACTATTCTTTTAGCAATCTCAAAAAGAACATTTAGAACTAACTTTTAAATTGTACCACGGGCCCATGGTTTTTATCTGATTCCTAATCATATGGACTACCTATGCTCTGATACACAAAACTGACGGATCCTATCTCGATACACACAGGACACCCTGAAGATCTATCCACACCCAACGAATAGACGGAGGTCTGATCTAAATAGATCGGTGACGTGACTGCCATCTAAGTGTGGAAGATGTCTCATGCGCTCACAGTGGTATCTCAAGTCGAAGAATCATAAGTGCTACTCAACCCGATAAGATTCATATTGACGTTGGTGTACCATCCATTAAGAATCTTCGGTGAGTCGTTCAGTGTTTATCCGCTATAAACACCTACACGTCTATACTAGTCTCCAAGACTTATGGTTCATTGAGAAACCATTGGAATCATATATTCCAGTATACGACATGTACCGGTCTCAACGGGTTTACTTTACTGACCAAGTAGTGTAAACTTTGACCAGGAACGGTCTGAGAATGACAACGTCATGATACAACTCAATGTCAGTTGCGACGCTTTTGCAACAGCACTATGACTAGTCATTCTAAGGTCATTACGTCTTTACCATATTAAAAGATAAATTATATTATAGAAATTGCATATATTATTCATAATAATAACGTTTTATAGTAGTATTCATAAAGAAATACAACCGGGAATTGGCGCTCTGAGCACCAACCCCAACAGAAATATCATGTGATTAGGGACATTGTGCAACACGAAGACGTGGTTATTCTGAAGATTCCATCTGTAGAGAATCTAGCTGATCCTTTTGCCAAGCCGCTGCCTACAAAGAGTTTTGAGGGGCATCTAGAAGGATTGGGGCTTAGAGACATGTCTCATTTGCTTTAGGGCAAGTGGGAGTTTGTTGGGATTTTTATGCTCAACAAGCAAATGTGTTCAAAACATGATTGATTAATAAATTTATGATTCGATTTTATTCCATGTATGCATTTTGATTTGTTTTATAAAATTCATGAAAATTCCATGATTATTTATGTAGCTTTAAATTAAATATATATGTCTATGTAAAATGTTACATACGTAGGGATAAAATTTAAAGAGTAATAATCAAAATTTGTCCATGACTATGATTAGCTCGCAAATTCATAAAAATTATGAATTAATTGTTCACTTGAGAACTAATGGAAGTCAAGGATAAAGATATAATTGGAGAGATTAACGGATTTTATACCTAGCACTTTTACGAATCTTTCATCGAGGATCATTGCATAGGTAATGACTATATCAATGGACGAATACTTTGAGTAATTAATTCTATAATTCTGAGAGTGCAATTCTGGGTATTTAGTGGAGTTACTTCAGAATTAGTAATTTCGTTTGATTAATAAAAGATTTTATAACTGATCAACGAAATTGTTGGAGTTTAGAATTATAGGTTCATCGATCCCCTCGTCGTCTTCTATCACTATTCGAAACGATAATAATTGCGAAGAGAAATAATTGTGAATTATTTTACACTAATTATTCCATATAACCATTGTTTGGAAATTATGACAAAGGTTGTCCTAATATATTTATCAATAGATAATGTATCTATTTATTAATTTATGAAGACTAATATTTAATTAATTTGATTAATTAAATTTTAATTTGATGAGATAATATTTTCAATAGTTGAAAATTTTGGAAATTATTTTTCAATGAATTATCTTTGAACATTATAAGATAAATATTAAATAGTATTTTGATTTTTTTAAAATCACAATAATATCCAAAAGGATAAGTTTTGTTTTGACTTTGAAAAATAAAGATAGAGACTTCTATTCATTATCAAAAGCATAAAACGTGAGCTATACTTTTGGTGAAGAAAAAACAAATTTTTTTTTTTTTGGGTTTTGGCTCACAATATAAAAGGCACACAAACGTGAGCTGTGGGGAATTTTAATCAAATAAAATTCATAGGCCATCCAAGAGAGAAAGAAGAAGAAAAACGCGAGGAAGAAAAAAAAAGTGTTTTTTTTTTTTATTTATTTATTAGGTTTTGAGTAAGGGTGGCAGTTTAGCCCGCGGCCCGGGCCGGGCCAAAATTTAAAAAAATAAAAAAAACATATATATATATATTTTTAATACGTTTGTATCATTTTTATTTATTTTTAACATTTAAATTGTTAATTTATCAATGAAATTTGTGATTTATTTATAAATTGTCTTTATATATAGTGTAAATATATTTTATATTTATATTTTTATATATTTTTTTTTTAAATTCGGGCCCAAAAAAAAGCCCGGGCCCAAGCCCGGCCCGGCCCGGAAGACACCCGGGCCGGGCTTTTCCCGGGGCCATGCTTTTTTTTTTGTTGGCCGGGCTCGGGCCGGGCTTGCAAAAGCCCGGCTCGGCCCGGCCCGGCCCATTGCCACCCTTAGTTTTGAGAAAACCAAAAAGAAAATAATACCAAATATTCGTCTAATATGTTGAGTACACGAATTAGAGTGTTCTTCGTAATTATTTGCACGCTCTCACGTGCCATTGGAGGTAAGGAGATAAGTCAATAAATATTGTGGTTCAAGGAATCGTGATTCAAATAGATCCAGATCTATATGCATATTTCTTATTTGAGTTCTAATTATTCTATATTAATTATGTACTAGAAAATACAGATCCGATTTTTTAATGTTCATGTAAAATAAAATAATTTTTTTTTCCTGTTATTGAACATATTTCCGCTGCGCATAAAATTTGAAAACCTACCATTCTATTTATTAGTCGGCCGGCTTCATGACTCTGTCATCGCATCGGATTTGTACCCAAAAAAACGATGGACTTCATGGAGGAGCAAGAAATTTGGATGTAATCAATGTAATCTCTTTAGCTTGGTAAATCTCTAGAGTGTTGAGGAGCAAGAAACTTGGATGGGCCAGTATCAGTGGTCCGTTTGGCCCATCAGTATAGCGTGCGCCTACAAGGCAATGACTCACGTGATATGCACGCCGCATGGAGGGGACTTCAGACTTGCGGTTCACACCCTCACTTCTCTCTCTATATAATGCACACACTAGCTCGAGATTTCCCCGTTTGTACACTACAATTTCCCGCTTCAGTCTCTCTCATTTCCCGCTCTTCTAAACCCTAGCTCTCCCAAAAATGGGGCAAAAGAAAAACCCGTCAGCCGATCCGATCGCCGAACCCAAGAAGCGAAGGCGGGTCGGATTCTCTGACATCGGTGAGTCTACTCAGCTGCGATTTTGCTTCTAATTCTCTCATGATTTATTTAAAAAACCATAAAAAAATTTATGGTTTAGCTAATTGGCTCTGAGTTTGTGGTGCAGATGCTGGAGTTGAGGCTAACTACTGCATAAAAATTTATCTGGGTATGATTTTTAATTTTATTATTTCTATTAGGTGAATCTTTTTTACTATTTTTGTTTATTATAATTTTCCAAATTTTTAGTTTCCTTTGCTTTTAATTTTGTTTTACTTTAAGTATTTTGAAACTTGTGGAATTAAATATTTGATTTTAGGGTTGCTTCATAATAATTTAGATAGGTCAAGTTTGTTTTGTTTTTGTTTTCTTAAAAAATCTCTTCTATAATATAATATCAGATTAAGGTATGGTAATCACTAATCAGGTCGAAAGTGATTGAATTTTTTTAGTCATACTAATTTGTTAGAATTGGAATGACTAGTACATGTGTAGATAAATCGATTACTGGGGTAGTTGTACTTGTGGGGTCTCTCATGTTCATGTAGCTGAGCTGAACTACTCTGCATTACTTCACATTTGTTTGATAGAATATGTATAATTTTATATTCATGTTTTCTTGGTTCTCACGAAGGTTTGAAAACACGATATATTGTCGAGGCGGTCCCCCTTGTTGAGGTGGGGGGAAGTCTCGAGGCGACAGCCTCAACCTAAGAATGGAAAAAAGAGATTAATGCATTTTAAATAACAAATAGATAATTTACATTTTTAAAACAAATAACTGTTATTTTTTTTAAAAAAAATAAATATTATACCACATAAATAATAATATAACAATACAAATACATTTAAAAAAAAAAGTTAGACAAAATTTAAAATAATACATTACTCCGCCTTGCAATGGAGAGATCTCCTTCAAACGGAGGAGATCCTCATTGATCTCCTCGGTGTGGAGGAGATCGACAGTCTCAGAGAGCCGCTTCCAAAAACTGGGTGAGGCAACCCCAACATTTTAGCGGCTAGAAGTGGAAGCCTCTTGATGCTGCCCCGCCTCAGATTGATTTTTTAAATAATGGTTTTCAGCAATCAGCATAAGTATTTTAGGAAGAAAGTGTTATTCTGTTTTGTCATTGTATTTTTTTTTCCGTATTCTATTTATTAATTTTTTATTTATTGAATTTTCATTTGGAATTCGTGTTTTCATGTTTTCTGCTATCTAGTGTCTAGCAAAGAGGAGGTGGGTGTTTCAGACAGTTTCTTGGTTGATCCAGTTGACTTGAATAGCTTTTTCGATGAAGATGGTAAAATTTATGGTTACCAAGGTTTGAAGGTATTTACATCAATATCAAATTGAAGGTTAAATGAGTGTTTGATTCCCTAGAATGGATTTCTCCTCTTACATATTTTTTTAACACGTTTTGTGTAGATAACTATCTGGATTAGCAGTATATCGTTTCATGCATATGCTGATATTACATTTCAGAGCACCTCTGACGTAAGTACTAAAAATTCATCACTGTTCAACTAGAACTTAGATTGGAGTGTACCCTACTCCTCATTTTAAAGTCTGATTCAGTTAGATTTGCTTTTAGCTTTGTGTCTTTTGATAGTGTTTTATAGTTGCTACTTTTTCTATTGTCAGAGGGGCAAAGGAATTACAAATCTGAAATCTGCTCTTGAGGTATGCGCTTGCTTCCATATTAAACCTTTTTGTTGATTGTTAATTGTTAATTATGCTTTTCTACAGAGGATTTTTGCTGAGACTCTTGTTGAGAATAAAGATGACTTCCTTCAAACGTTTTCAACGGAGAAAGACTTTACTAGGTACTGTATCTTTGATATCTTTTCACATCTAGGTCCTGAAGATCAATTATCTATATGGTAATTTGATGTTCGGATTTTTGATTAGTAAAGTTGATTTTTCCTTTTTATTGCTGTTGCCAGATCTGCTGTATCAAGTGGGGAGTTATTGGAACACAAGGCCTCCAATGGACACATTAGTCATTGTAATAGTAATCTAAAAGCAGCTGCTTCTGATTTAGAGGTAATTCTTACGCATTAAGCTTTTCAATTTCTGTATATTGGGAAATGATAGCTGCTGTCATGAAGTTTTAATTTATACCTTAGTGCGCACAATGTTTGGTGTTTTCGAAAATTGATTTTGTTGGAGCCATGACCTACACCATTTTTATCTTCGGTATCCCTTGTCATGATTAGATATATTTCGATGTTGGAAATCTCTATATTCTTACCCTCAGCATGTTCATTTGTAAAGATTATGTGTTAGCAAATAAGTGCCATTAACTGATGTGTTTTTGGTCTGGGTCAGGTTGTTCGCATGGTGGTGGGAAATATGGCAGCTGGACACCTATACAGTCGCTTAATACCTCTTGTTCTTCTGCTTGTTGATGGTAATCTCTCTTTCTTCAAGGCCAGCAAAAGAAATGTTGCAAATTCTTTTTGCAGTGTGAAATTCAAGCTCTTTTTCTAATAACCCTTGTCATCTTAATTAGGAAGCAACCCTATTGATGTTACTGATCCAAGATGGGAGTTATATCTCCTAATTCAGAAGATGGATCAGCAAGGAGATAGTCAACATATATTGCTTGGTTTTACAGCTATCTATCGCTTTTATCATTACCCTGATAGTACACGCATGCGACTCAGTCAGGTTCATCCCTAAATCATCGTTATTTCAGTCGGTGGATAGGCTAAATAAAATGAGCCCAATTTTTTGTTCTTTCATTAAAAGTCCAGATAATTCTACATTCAAATAAATGTTGTTTCTTAGTAATGTCAGGAATTATGTCTTTGATGGCAGATTTTGATATTGCCTCCTTACCAGCGCAAGGGTTATGGAAGTTACCTTGTAGAGGTGCTCAGCAATGTTGCAGTAGCTGAAAATGTTCACGACTTTACAGTTGAAGAGCCATTAGATTCCTTCCAGCATGTGCGCACTTGTGTTGACATACAACACCTGCTTGCTTTTGAGCCAATCCAGCATGCCATTAACTCGGCTGTTTCGCATCTGAAGCAAGGGAAACTATCAAAACAGATCTATGCCCCTCGATTTGTGCCACCTGTCGGTACAGTCGAGGATGTCAGGAAAACTTTGAAAATCAACAAGAAACAGTTTCTCCAATGCTGGGAGATTTTAATATATCTTGGCCTTGATCCTGTTGACAAGTACATAGAGGATTATACTACTATCATTTCAAATCGTGTGAGGGAAGATGTCTTAGGAAAAGATTCAGGGACTACTGGGAAACGTGTAAGTGATGTCCCTAGCCCTTATAATCCAGAAATGTCATTTGTTATGTTCCAGTTACAAAATGGTGAAACTACAAGTGTCCAAATGGATGAAAATCAACCAAGTCAAGAAGAGCAGCTGCAGCAGTTGGTTGATGAAAGGATAAAAGAGATCAAGTTAATTGCACAGAAGGTGTCTTCACATCCTGTCTGATGCATCATTGTTCTTGCTTCTTCAGAATATTGTCTTCTGTAGCCCTGCTATAGGTTGAGATGAAGCCGACCAGTCTGTAAATGACTTGCAATTCTAGCTAGCCTATGGAAGTAGTTACCAACTTTTCATTAAAGAAGCATCCTCTCGATTGTAGCTGCCAATTATTGAAACTATAGTGATGTAATTCCCTGGGTATTTTTAACTGACTTGACTTATATTAGAGGGTGAGGGGTGAAACCCATCGGAATTTATATTTGTTGCAATAAACATTGAACTAGTTTGTGTGTTTCATACAGCTTGATAAGAATCCGCAATTTCTGATATTTTGTACATATCTTCACAACGGTCTTCAAGTCGTGTTACTCTGTAACACAACGGTAAATAAAACTTTTAGCTTTGGATAATTTACTGCTCTCTTATTACCCAAGAGCCATTCACAGGACATGGTCACTTCCCAGCAACTTCGAGCGTTACTTTATAATAGCGTGGAGGGAAAAACATGGATCACCCCGAGAGCCCATCAACATTTCCGTGACCTGGATTAGAAAATACTTGCTACATATTATAGTGTCGTGTTCAACAAAACCCATGGTCATGGGTAGAGATGGCAATTTCGCCTACAAATCCGCAAATTCGTAAAAGACTATCCGCAATAGATAGGATTTGGTAAATATTTAAGCGGATTTGGTGCAGCTTTGGTAAATCAAAACAAAATTCCCTGCAAGTTTGGTAATTAAACAAAATCTGCGGATACACAACAAACTTAATTTTTTTGTTTATATTTTTAGGTCAAAGAAAATCCATTCATATAAAAAGACTCACATTTTGTAATTAATCATTTTTTTTTAATTCCTTCAGGTCTTGTATTGGTTTAATCTGTAGTTACTTTTTTTTTTTTATCAATGTTTATCATTTTTTTGAATTGCTTTTGGTCCAATATCATGTTTACTATTTGCGACTTCATATTGATTTCAGACCAAATTCCACTGACATGTGAAGAAATTATAGATGGTTTAATATTCTGTTTAATTTGATTTTCATATTATAGATGAAGAATATTTTATTACGGGAAATTTATTTTTATATGATATTTTAAAAACCGTAAAATATCCGCTGGGTA
This sequence comes from Zanthoxylum bungeanum, assembly GCA_019454045.1. NCBI lineage: Eukaryota > Viridiplantae > Streptophyta > Magnoliopsida > Sapindales > Rutaceae > Zanthoxylum > Zanthoxylum bungeanum. The sequence goes on along the minus strand of SKCR01019139.1, from coordinate 17,926 downwards.
CCAATGCGGGTTTGATAATTTATTTTTATGTGCGGTTGCGGGTTTGATAATGAAAATTAAAACATGCAGCATGTATGATGCATGTTTGGTTATTTATTTACATATACGGGTGCGAGTTTGGTAATGACAAACCTGCACCAAACCCTACCCACGGCCATCCCTAGTCATGGCAAACTTTTGAGCAGCACAAAGATAGATCTTGTAAACACATTTGTCTAGCAAGTCAGCCTTACCGATGTCTATGAACACAAACTCGAATTTAAAATGTCTACATTCGATAGAATATAGATAAAATAGGAAAGATAACATTCATCGATAAAGTATACAAACATAGACAGAGAATAAACATTCTTCTTAGTGATTTATGGTAACGATAAAATAAAATAGGACAATCGAATAAGAAAAACTTCATTCCAGATCAATTCCATACATAATCTGTCCAACTACGATGAGGTTGTACATAAAGGTGACAAAAAAATTAACGAATTGAATTTGTATCAAATCCTAAACGAAGCAAATCAAAATGTGATGGATTCGTATTCGATTCGTTTATTAAACGAATCCTGATATTAGGATTCGTATTCGATTCGTTTCGTTTATTAAACAAATTAAATACGAATATTCGTTTAGTCATAACATTATTCAATAACATAAATTAGCATAATTTATTTACATTAATTCTTCATAAATATATACTTGTGAAATACGTAATTAATATATTTACTAAAAATAGCTCACAAAATATCAATGATATTATATTTTTCTATGATAATTAGTCATAGTTTCTCTAATTTTAATTGAAAAATAACGATAAGTAGTAAAAGAATATAATTAAACGAATCATAAACGAATTAATGAGCTTAAATTCATATTCGATTCGTTTAATAAACGAATTGAATCGAATTGACGCATTCACTAAACGAATCCATTACATGGTTCGATGGTTGATCCCAATAAACCATGAGCCTCAAGAGACTCGTATAGACATATATGTGTTTATTTGATAAACACTGAATGACTCACCGAAGATTTCCTAATAGATGGTACACCAACGTCAATAGGAATATTCTCGGGTTGAGTAGCATAATGATTCTTTGACTTGAGATACCACTATGGATATATGAGTTATCCTCCACACTTAGATGACATTCATGTCACCGATCTATTTAGATCAGACCTCCACACGTTCGTTGGGTGTGGACTCATGCTCATGATATCTTGTGAGTATCAAGAAAGAATTCGTCAGTTCTGTGTACAGAGCATATGTAGTCCATATGTGATTAGCAATCTGTTAAATCTATGGCTATAGTATACTTCGGAAGTGAGTTCCGAATGTTATTTAAAGATTGCTAATATATACGTCGACAAGATTATTCCTATAGAGATTTGACGTTTATATTTATATCTCTGGGATAATCCGGATACCTGTGACGGAGGGATTATACATATGCAGTGACCTCGACCTGTATAATTCAGCGAGTTTATCCGTGGTCGTCATAATTTACGGTGGGTGAATTATTGACACGAAATTGGATTTCGTGATGGATATACCTAAATCTAGAGAGTCTCACTAATGAAATATACTCGTAGAGCACTAGGGCAACTGTTATGAATAATACTGATAATTTATAACTCGTTTAATGGTTAAACGAAAAATACATGCAATCGGGACCTAATCGTCATTTCTGAATTAATGTGTATTTGTATTTAATACTTGATTTTATTAAATACACATTAATAAAATATCAAATTGTGATTTTTGATATATATCATTAATATATGTATTTGAGATATTTATTGCAAATATAATACATATATTTAATATATTTATATTTATTATTTAATTGTTAAATAATTAAATTTATTTATAAAGTAAATATATTTTAATAATGATTTGCTTTATTAAAGTTTGGAAATGGCATGATGCCATTGGAACACATTTTGTTTGCTTTATTAAAGTTAAAGCGTTAACTTTAATTTAGCAAAATGTGTACCAATTAAATTGAAACAAAAATTAAAGAATTTGTTTTTTTATTTTTTTTGATTTTCGGCCAAGATTAAAAAAAATATATAACAAAATTATTTTGTTTCATTTTTTACAATTACACAAGTTCAACAAAATATTACAAAGTGAGTTGAGAGGATTTGAAGGAAAATAAAAAAGGAGAAAGCTTAATTTTTAGAAATTGAAGAATACTTACAAAATTTCGTGTTAAATATCACAATTTGTAAGTATTCTTCAATTTTCTTCAAGATAGAAATTGTTTATATTATTCTCATCTTCAATTGTGTTACTAAGAATGATCTCTCTACTCTTAAATTTAACAATTAAATAATTAAATAATAAATATAAATATCTTAAACATATGTATTATATTTACATTAAATATCTCAAATACATATATTAATAATATATGTCAAATATCACAATTTGATATTCAATTAATGTGTATTTAATAATATCAAATATTAAATACAAATACACATTAATTCGGAAATGATGATTAGGTCTCGATTGCATGTATTTTTCGTTTAACCGTTAAACGAGTTATAAATAATCAATATTATTCCTAAAAGTTGCCCTAGTGCTCTACGAGTATATTTCATTAGTGAGACTCTCTAGATTCAGGCATATCCGTCACGAAATCCAATTTCGTGTCCATAATTCACCCACCCGTAAATTATGAAGACCACAGATAAACTCACTGAATCATACAGGTCGAGGTAATTGCATACGTATAATCCATCCGTCACAGGTATCCAGATTATCCTAAGGATATAGATATAAATGTCAAATCTCTATAGGTATAATCGTGTCGACGTATATATTAGCAATCTTCTAAATGACACTCGGAACTTACTTCCAAAGTATACCACGACCATTGATTTAACATACTGCTAATCATATAATTGACACCTATGCCATGTACATAGGACTGCCGGATCCTATCTTGATACACAAATGATAACATGAGCATGAGTCCACACCCAACGAACAGACGGAGGTCTGATCTAAATAGATCGGTGACGTGACTGTCATCTAAGTGTGGAGGATAACTCATATATCCACAGTGGTATCTCAAGTCAAAGAATCACTATGCTACTCAACCCAAGAAGATTCTGTAAGTGTCCTAGACATGCCATGGGATCTCTAAGCGTGATTTTGTGTGAATTAATCAAGAAAGTTGCAGAATACTTACATTGATCGGATTTAGGATTTCAAAAATTCCATGGATGTTGAAGCTTCCAAGCTCATGGGTGAGTATCACTATCACCTTCTTTTGACTCCCATATGTGCTAGCAAGAACAAAATGGAACAAATTTTATCTCCCTAGGAGAAGCAAATTTGCCCAAGAGAGAGGGAAGCAAAAGGAAGGCCATTTGGCCGATTGCTTCAAAAGCAAAAGGAATGCTTTTCATTCGGCATTTAAGAGAGAAGTCAGAGGGCATTTACTTTCTCAAAAGCAGAAGCCAATTCATTTTCAAAAGAAAACAAAAATTGCTTCTCGCCAATCCAGAGAGAGAGAGCAAAATACTTTTTCTTTCATTCGGCTTGCAACCTTTTTGAGGCCATTTCGGCCAAGTCTTCTAAAGACTAGGAAGAAGCAATTGCTCGGCCAAAAATGGGAAAAAGATAATATTGAATAATAATAAAAATTCATTAATTGTATTTTTCCTTTTCAAAAGGCAAAGAGTGTTTTACAAGTTTCCACCAAAACTCATCATCCACTTCTATCACCAAAAGTGACTAATGATGTAAGTGAAGTGGGCCACACTTTAAATTCAAAATTCAAGTGGGCTTGCTCAACACACTTCGGGCTCATATTCATTTAATCCAATTAAACGAATTTTCCATCACGACATAATTAAATCCAATTTAATTAAATAATAATGCCTAGCAAAATTATTACGGAAGTCGCTCGCGAATTAATTCCAAATTAATTCGTTCGTTAGAATTTAAATCCAATTTATTTCCGCATTGAAATCCAATTTCATTTAATATATCCAATATATTATTTTAGCCTAATTAAATAAATTAAATAGTAAAATCTAATTTAACTAATAAATTTATTTTACCGATTATTTCCAAATTAATCGTGTTCTCTCCTCTCGACGAATTTAATCATAGATAAATTCTCGATGCAATTAATCCCAGATTAATTCTCTCTCTTGATAATTAATCCCAGATTAATTTTCTCTCTCGATAATTAATCACAGATTAATTTTGTTCGAGTCAAATATCATCGGTGAATCTTTGGGATGCGACCCAAGAGATCCCTGGATATGTTGGCAGTAAATACGATTATCGGACTATCCGAATACGTGCGTACCCAGTACCTCATCTTTACCAATTTACAAGACATGGTTGGCTACTAGCAAAGCACTGTGCCTACCCAATTCTCCAGAAATATTCTGCTACGGAATACAAGATCTTTGTCAGGCATAATATACATAGTATTACTCATTACGATCCAGTATCTGATGTCACATACTAGGCTTGGGGCTGGAGTTGTGTCTGTCCCGTACGAAGCATATATCGGATCACTAGCAACTAGTCTCTTTATGATCGGAAAGTCATGACCTAGTCATACTTCCCCGATGGCTATAGCACTTAGAGTACCAGTTCTATATCACTGCGTGATCATCATCTCCATATGACTGAAGTGATACTTCCTTCTTGACATCACATCCAATACACTACGATTCTCAGTATACCCAGAAGAGGCGTACACGGAACCTGTTAAAGCCCAGGACGACCAAAACCAAAGTATATTGATTGTCACAAGTATTAGCGATGCAAGTCTCAGGTTAAGACCAAATACACCTACCCTGATTCGGATTCCCATGGACACATAGTCATACTACTAATGGGATTCTGATGGGTCTATCCAGAGCGAAGCTGTTTCCGTACCATCGGTAAACAGAACCTCCTATTACACTTGCATGAGTATCCAATACCCAAATATATGAGAACTATGCCGTTACGCTTCCATAACACGCACAAGTGTAATACTTGCCTATTCTGTATTATCGATGTCCAGTCTCGATAATACTACGACTAGGAAAATTTAATAATTAAATCTTTGTGGATTAATACTGTCTCATATCTTATTAATCCGAAACTAATCATAAGGACTTTTATCATTTATATATCCGAGTAATCCAATTACAAATGATAAAAGAGCAATTTCCTTTGTCACATAGTTAATTTGTACAACAACACCATGTTCTGTACAAATAGTGATGTTATGGGTCATAATTGTCCAACAATCTCCCACTTGGCCTATAGCTAATCACTCGAGTGTTGAGAAACAGCTTTCGTCAGCGGATCTGCATGGTTATCATCTGATTCGATTTATTTGATCATCACATCGCCACAATGTATGATCGAACGAATTAGATGAATTAGTCGAAGTACATACTTGGATCATTGATGAGACCGCATTTCCTTAGCCTGTGCTGTAGCCTAGCTCAGCTGCTAACAGAACTACTCCTAATCCAATTAGGATTATAGATCCAAAATGCTTCTTTTGCTGCCTCAGCTGTAGCATTGTTCCGCTATTATTGTTTATTCGGCAATAATATCTTGCTTGGAAGATTTTCAGCTCACTGTTCCATTATTCAAACTATATACGTACCCTTATTGCGACTTACCGTTATTTTTTTCGATTTGGAAACTTGCAGCGGTGAACCGAGTCACCTCAAGTTCTTCTTTCCCTATATTCTCAAAAAGCATCCTTAGTTCGTCCAAGATATATAAGGATGTTCTTTAACTTCAATCTAGTGACCATCACCTGGATTGGCCTGATTACGTCTATATATGCTCAAAGCATATGAGACATTAGGTCACGTATTTATCAAACCATACGAACACTAAGAGAGTCTCAACAGCTTTCTAGATCTATCTTAGTAGATCTTTATTCCTAGAATAAATCCTGCTTCTCCCAGGTATTGCATGGAGAATTTTAATGAAAGCCAAGCTTTCACCGATTATAACATAGGAATGTTATTGCCGAGAAGCAATACATCATCAATGTATAGGACAATCATTGTCAGTGCGCTCCCACTAACCTTCTTATATACACAAGGAATCATCTTTGTTTTGAATTAAATCATATATCATTATGATTACATCAAAACACTGATTCCAAGAAAGCAATGCTTGCTTCAATCCATAAATGGATCGATTTATCTTGCAAACCTTGTTTGCATGTTTTGGCACGACAAAACCGTCAGGATGTTGCATACAAGAATCCTCCAAAAGGTTTCCGTTAAGGAAAGCAGATTTGGCATCCAGCTGTCATATTTCTTAAACAAAATATGCAGCATTAGCAAGTATTACCCGAATGGATTTAATCATGGCAACATGTGAAAAAGTTTCGTCGTAATCGACACTATGTCATTGACGATACCTTTCTGTACAAGCCTGACTGTGTACATTTGTATGTTGCCATCCATGTCTGTCTTCATTGAAGACCTATATAGTACCAATAGGTACAATGCCTTCCGGTACATCAACCAGTGTCCAAACTTAGTTGGTATACATGGAATCCATTTCGGACTTCATGGTAATTTGCCATAAAAGGAGTCTATACCTTGTATCACTTCCTCATACGTAGCCGGTTCGTATTCCTCAATAAGATTGATATCTATATGAGGTGAGATCAGAAACCCATACCTCCCAGGTTGTTTTCTGACTCTCTCCGACCTACGGAGTTCTTGTGTATTCGAAGATTATTGGTACAATTTCATCCCTGATGAACTGTTGGTGTTTCGTGAGGACTCGGTGCCTGGAACAGTATTACTCCAATTTTCATCGAGTTTTACTTTCCTCCCACTTACCACTGCATATAGGAATTCCTCTGAGGAAAACGCTTGGAGAGCAACAATTACATTGTTCTCTTGTGAGTTGTATAAGTACTATACTTTGGTTTCCCTAGGACAACCTACAAATAGGCATTTATCCGATTTGGGTTCTAGTTTGGTACTATCCAAACATTTAGCGTAAGACTAGCATTCCCAAATATTTAGGAATGAGAAACTCAGTTTCTTTCCTGTTCATATCTAATATGAAGTCTGTCTAACAGATTTTCATGGAATCATATTCAAAATAAGTATTGCACTGTTATTAGTGTATCCTCAGAAGGAAATTGGTAGCTCAGAGCGACTCATCATTAACCTTATCATGTCCAACAAAGTTCGGTTTCTCTGTTCGGACACACTGTCAAATTGAGGTGTTCCGGGAGGAGTCCACTGTGAAAGAATACCATACTCTTTCAAGTAATCTTGAAACTCATATGTTTAAGTATTTTACACTATGGTCCGACCGTAATATTTTTAATACTTTTACCGGTCTGTTTTCTTACTTCGTGTCGAAACTCTTTGAATTACTCAAAAGTTTATGACTTGTTTTTCATAAGATACACATAATCATAACGCGATGCTGTTGGACAATTATGACCATATCATCACTATTTGTACAGAACATTGTGTTGTTGTACAAATTAACAATGTGACAAAGGAAATTGCTCTTTTATCATTTGTAATTGGATTATCGGGATATATAAATGATAAAAGTCCACATGATTAGTTCCAGATTAATAAGATATGAGACAATATTAATCCACTAAAGATTTAATCATTAAATATCCCTAGTCGTAGTATTATCAAGACTGGACATCGATAATGCAGAATAGACTAGTATTGCACTTGTGCGCGTTGTAGGAGCATAACAACATAGTTCTCATATATTTGGGTATTGGATACTCATGCAAGTGTAATAGGAGGTTGTGTTTACCGATGGTACAGAAACATGTTCGCTCTGGATAGACCCCTCAGAATCCCATTGGTAGTATGACTATGTGTCTATGGGAGTCCGAATCAGGGTAGTTGTATTTGGTCTTAACTTGAGACTTGCATCGCTAATACTTGCGACAATCAGTATACTTTGGTTTTGGTTGTCCATGGCTTTAACAGGTTCTGTGTACGCCTCTTCTGGGTATATTGAGAATCGTAGTGTATTGGGTGTGATGTCAAGATGGAAGTATCACTCCAGTCATATAGAGATGATGATCACGCAGGATACATAACTAGTACTCTTTAGTACTGTAGTCATCGGGATAATATGACTAGGTCATGATTATCCGATTATAGAGACTAGTTACCAGAGATCCGATATATGCTTCGTATGAGGCAGACACAATTCCAGCCCTAGGCCTAGCATGTGACATTCGATACTGGATCACAATACGCAATACTACGTATACTACGCCTGACACAGATTACATATTCCTTAAAAGAATATTTCTGGAGAATTGGGTAGGCATGATGCTTTGCTAGAAGCCAACCATGTCTTGTAAATCGGTAAGAACGTGGTACTAGGAACGCACATATTCAGATACTCCAATGACCAGATTTACTGCCAACATATCCAGGGATCTCATGGGTCGCTTCCCGAAGATTCACTGATGACGTATGACTTGAACATAATTAATCTGGGATTAATAAGATCAGAGAGAAAATTAATCTAGGATTAATTACGGAGAGATTTTATCTGGGATAAAATACTATTAATAGAGAGAGAACGATTAATTTGGAATTAATCGGTAAAATAATATATTCGATATATTAAACGAAATTAGATTTCGACACAGAATTAAAATTAGATTTTAATTCGGGCAAACGAATTAATTTAGAATTAATTCACGAGCGACGTGAATAGTAATTTTGCTTGGCATAATTATTTAATTAAATTTGATTTAATTACGTCACAACAGAAAATTTGTTAATTAGGAGTTAGCGAACCCGAGCGCGGGATGTGTTGCGGGCCCACTCGGATTTTGAATCAAGTGGGGCCCACAAGTCACATCACAAGTCACCTCACTTGTCACTTTATTTACTTTTGGTGATGGAAGTTGGTGAAGATTTATTTTGGTAACTTGTAAGACACCCTTTGTCATTTGGAATGACATTTACCAAACATGGTTTTGGTAAAAAGAAATTTTTTTTTTGGAAAATCAATTACAATTACACAACACCAAAAATCAAATCTCTCTTCCTTTCTTTTCTCTCAAAAACTGAGAGTTGCCTCTCTCACTCTCTTCTCTTGGCTTGGCCGAGAGTCACACAAGGATAAGGGCAATTTTTGTTGTAAAATTCTCCATTGCTAGCACATCAATTGAGTCTTACAAAGGTGATAGGGAAACATATCAATGAGTTTGGAATTCAAGGAGATGCTTGAAAGCTTTACATACATCAAAGGGGAGCTTGAAGCACAACACAAAGGCTTTGAATTTTTGTTATCTCCTACATCCAAAACCGATCAAAGTGATTATTTTCCGCATTCTTACTTTTTTGTATTCACATGATTTCTTGCTTAATTTGATCTTGGTTTGACCTAGAAAACCCAACAATGGTATCAGAGCCATAATTGAACATGAAATTGAATTTAGGGTTCTTAATCTTGATTTGGGGCTTTTGTGATTAATGCATGATTTCTTCAAATTGAGTGTTTGGTTGATGTAGATGATGATTACTTAGAGTTTTGCATCATTGGATTTGTGTAAAATTGATTAGAATAATTTTCCCAAAATCCTTATGTTGGCCAAATATGACCCTAGGATAAGCTCATGGGAATTTTTAAATTTTAGACAATTGGATGTGTTGAAAATGCATGGGATATATTAGTTTGTGATTTAATTGGATTGAAACCAAAATTGATATAAAAAAAGTCCCTAATTGCCTTGAGCTTATGGAAGCATGAATGAATTGATTTTGTTTCAATTTGTGTTGGACATAAATTGATTAGATAAAGCATGATTAATTATGTAAATTGGTATTTTGGAAATGTTAATTTGAATAATTAATTATGGCTATACACTTTAGTTAATTGAATTGTGATATTGGGAATATTGGAATTTAATTAATAGGGCTTAATTTGGAATTGGGCTAATAATGTTGTATTTGGGCTTAATGGGCTTGGTTGGGCCAAGTTTGGTTTAGGATAATTGGATTGGATCCAATTAGGCCTAAAACCATTTCCATAAAGTCCAAATATGATAATTCGGCCTTTATAATTTAATTGGGCCTAATGGGCCTAAATTGATTTTTGGCAAATGGTGATTCCTTATTGGGCTTTGGTTGCCAAAGTCCATGCCTTATGAATTAATTAAAAGCCCATTGGACTTTAATTAAATTGACATTGGATGTTAATTGGGCTTTGAGACCCATTAAGATTAGATTTAGAATCTAAGTCGCAAAGGCACATTAAAAGTGTAATTATTTAATTTAGAATTAAATATGAATTAGTATTGAATACAAATTAAATTGGATTTAATATTGTAGTTTGATATAATTCAAGAATTCGTACTTTGAGTACTTATTCTTAAATGAGTCGGACTCGCGCAAATCAAATCGTTGTTTGAACATTGGATGGTCATTAATTTCAGATTAATTAATTGGATTAGATTGATTGATAACATGCTTTGTGTGAATACATGGATGTGATGTATGAATAATGTATATCGGATGGATATTAGATGGGTGAGGAAATTTTGGAAATTGTTGTAATAAATTTAGAATTTATTAAATTGGACCTGCGTGTCCAGCCTATTACCTCTTGACTCTTTGTATTTCTCTTCTCACCTATTCCCCTCAATGTAAATGAGGTTTCTTTAGAAGTGTTATGTAATTGGGTAGAAGTAAGATTTGTGCTAGCGGGAGAGAGGAAATGGAGAGATTTGTTCTAGGAACAAGTTGTTTTAAATATCCATCCGCATATCATTATTAATTTATTTACCGCGCTTATTATGCTTTTAGAATGCATGTTTAAGGGTGTATGATGAGACCTAATCAAAGATAATTAATTGGTTGCCGATTACGCGAAAAACCCTCAACAAATATTAAGCGATTTCCTTCCATTGAGTGATTCTCTCTCAAGATCCAAGATTGGCACTGGTTTGTTAGCCAAAGTCAAGACCTTTGTCCATCGCGGATGTGTTTGAATCATGAAGGCTTTGTTCCATATCGCATGTCTTATCCAAGTTGTGATTTGTTGGCCAAAGTCAAGATCACTTCTTGTCCATCGACATTGATTACGAAGCTTTCCAAGGTCAATGGATTTCGCTAACTGGAATCATTAAGCTTGTTGTGCCAAAGCCAAGGCTTAGTTGATTCAGAGGAAAAAGGTTAGGGAATATATTGGATATATTGGCATATATTGGATATATGTTTCGGACTTGGATGTCCACCTACTGGATCTAGGAATTGGATGAGATCCAATTGATCTTAGAGATCTACCTAGTTAAATATCATACAATTTGTTGGCCAAAGTCAAGATTGTGTGTTAGTTAACGGGATCCTAGCCCACTAGGAAACTAGGTTTCCCGAGTACTCAATAGAAGGTTAGAGGTTCGCCGTAAAATAGTAGGAGGCAAGTATTAAATTTGCAATTTCGTTTAGATACTTGCCAATACACGCTCATTTCATTTTTCGTCATTACATAAATATATTAGTTGGACTAATATTTAATTGTTGTTTTAATTAAACAGTTGGACTGTATTCAAACTATTTTATTTATAGTTGATTATATAATTGGATTATAGTTAATCAAATATATTTGAATTTAACCATCAAATAGTAGTTGATTATATAGTTAGACTATAGTAATCATTATATTCGATTGTACCCGAAATCATTGATTGGATAGTTAGACTATTGGAATCAAGATAACTGAAAGATTAGCGTTTAAAACATAATCCTGGGTGAAAATGTATCTAAACGGCTATAATTTTCAATTGGGAATAGAACCTCAGGATAGTCCTGGAAACTAAGAAGTTATTCTATTTGATAGAGAGACATCTCGGGCCTGAGCCCGGAGTTGAGCAAATAGTGGAGCATGAGTTTTGGAAGATTCATGGTGATGATAAATTTAGTGCTCAATCCGTTATGCTTACCGCAATGAATTTTTAATTTTGTTGTCAAAAACTAAGGATTAGATCCTTATACCATGATATTGAAATTAAAGATCTTCATAGATCTAACCTTAGATCTTAGAAGTACAAATTGCAAAAGAAGCTCTTTTGCTCGCGTATGTCAGAGGGTACATCTGTCAAGCACTAGGTGTCGCAGATGATTGCTGACATCGAACAACTAAGGTTAGCTAGGCAAAACCTACGTGGCCGAGACTACCAAAGATTTGATCTTATAGTCTCTACCCAAAAGCTAGGGCAGGTTCATTATGAACCAAGAATAAGCTCTTGGAGAGTTGATGGCTAGGCTCAATGAGGCAGAGCCAGAACTTCTAAAAGGGGCAAAGGTAAAATCGTCACAGTCTTCTAGGAAGACAAATGACATATCCCAAGATGTCTACCTTAATGTGGCAAACGGGGTCACTAGAAGCGTGACTGCCGTATGGACAAGGCAGACATGAAGGAAGTGAAGACTGGCAAGGTTCCGACTTCAGATATGTTTGTTATAAATATTTCCACTACTGGTTTTAAAATTGGATTTTGATTCTGGATGTGGTATGTACATATGTACTGATGTGCGGGATCTGCTGATAAGCAGGAGACTGACTTCAGATGAGATATACCTGCGAGTCGGAAACGGGAGGAGAGTCGCTATTTTAACCGTAGAATCCTAAGTTTAGGAACTACCCTTTGGGTATGTACTTAAATTAGGAAACTGTTATAATGTACCTAGTTTGACTAGAAACATTATCTCTATATCTAAGTTTAACCCGTTGCGGTATACCTTTATATTCTAGAACACTAAGTGTTTTATTTTATAAAGATGATATTGAGATAAGCACATTAGATGTGAATAACAGTATTTATATTTTGAATATAAATGAATCTCAAACGTATAACATGACAAACAAATAGCTCAAACTGATTTAATCAGATGAGACTTATTTATGGCATTGTTGTCTGAGACACATTAACAAGACTCGTATATCCACACTTTCAAAGAGTGGGTACTAGGACGGATTTGATTCTAATCAAATGATGTCTACGAATCTAGTTTATTAGGCAAAGTTCCTAAAACACCTTTTACTTGGTAAAAGTGCAAGTGCCACCGATCTGTTAGCCCTCGTTCATAGTGACGTAAGTGGGCCCATATCTAGCTAGGCTAGAGGTGGATATGAATACTTCGTAACCTTTACGGATGTGGCATCGCGTTATGGTTATGTGTATCTTAATGAAACACAAGTTAGAAACTTTTAGGGTTTCAACTCGAAGTAGACAGACAGACTGGCTAAAGTATTAAACCGTCACGGTTAGACCGTGGTGGAAAATACTTAAGTAATAAGTTTCTCGAATATTTGAAAGAGTATAGTATTCTTTCATAAAGGACTCATCCTGGAACACCTCAATTTGACGGTGTGTCCGAACGAAGAAACCGAATTTTGTTGGACATGATAAGGTTAATTATGAGTCGCTCTGAGCTACCATTTTCCTTCTAGGGATACGCATTAAACAATGCAATACTTATTTTGAATAAGGTTCCATGAAAATCTGTTAGACAGACTTCATATTAGATATGAACAGGAAAGAAACCGGGTTTCTCATTCCTGAAGATTTGGGAATGCTGAGCATATGTTTGGATGATACCAAACTAAAACCCAAATCGGATAAGTGGCTATTTTTGGGTTATCCTCGGGAAACCAAAGTATAGTACTTATACAACTCACAAGAGAACAATGTAATTGTTGCTCGCCATGGGATTTTCCTAAAAGGAATACCCATATGCAGTGGTAAGTGGGAGGAAAGTAAAACTCGATGAAAATCAGAGTAATACTGTTCCAGGTACTGAGTCCTCATGAACACAAACAGTTCATCAGGGATGAAACTGTACCACAATCTTCGAATACACAAGAACCACGTAAGTCAGAGAGAGTCAGAAAACAACCTGGGAGGTATGAGTTTCTGATCTCGCCTATTGAAGATGTCAATCTTATTGAGGAATACAAACTGGCTACATATGAGGAATTGATACAAGGTATCGACTCCATATTATGGAAAAGTGCCATGAAGTCCGAAATGGATTCCATGTATACCAACCAAGTTTAGACACTGGTTGATGTACCGAAAGGCATTGTGCCTATTGGTATTATATGAGTCTTCAAGGAAGACAAACATGGATGGCATCATATAAATGTACATAGCTAGGCGTTTACAAAAGGGTATCGTCATCAACATGGTTTCGATTATGGCGAAACCTTTTTACTCATTGCCATGATTAAATCCATTTGGATAATGCTTGCTAGTGTTGCATGTCACATTTATGAAATATGGCAGCTGAACTTCAAAACCTCTTTCCTTAAAGGGAAACCTTTTGGAGGATGTTTATAAACATCCTAACGGTTTTGTCATACCAAAACATGCAAACAAGGTTTGCAAGTTAATTCAATCCATTTATGGATTGAAGCAAGCATTGAGTTCTTGGAATCAGCATTTTTATGTAATCATAATGGTATATGATTTAATTCAAAACGAAAATGATTCTTGTGTATATAAGGAGGTTAGTGGGAGCGCACTGATAATGATTGTCCCATATAATGATGATATATCATTTCTTGGAAATGACATTCCCATAATACAATCGGTGAAAGCTTGGCTTTCATGAAAATTCTCCATAAAATACTTGGGAGAGACAACCTTTATTCTTGGATTAAGGATCTACTGGGATAAATCTAAAAGTTGTTGGTACTCTTCGAGAACTCGTACATTGAAAAGATGTACGCGACCTGGTGTCTCATATGCTTTGAGCATATGGAGTCACAATCAGGCCAATCTAGGTGATGGTCACTGGATTGATGTTGAGAACATATTTTTAAGTATCTTAGACGAACTAAGGATGCTTTCTTAACCTATGGAGATGGAGAACTTGAAGTGACTGGGATCACAATTGCAAGTTTCCAAACCGATAAAAACGACTATAAGTCGCAATAAGGGTACTATATAGTTTGAATAACGAAACAGTGAACTGGAAATCTTCCTAGCAAGATACTGTTGCCGGATAAACAACAAAAGCGGAATATTGCTGCAGCTGAGGCAACAAAAGAAACAATTTTGGATCTGTAAAATTCCTAATTAGATTAGGAGTAGTTCTGTTAGCAGCTGAGCTAGGCTACAACACAGGCTAAGGAATTAATGGTCTCATCAACGATCCAAGTATGTAGTTAACTGTTTCATATGATTCGTCGGATCATACATCGTGGCGATGTGATGATCGAATAAATCGCATCAGATGATAACAATGCAAATCCGCTGACGAAAGCAGTTTCTCAGCAGAAGTTTGAGCGACCCGTACATAGTTCATGTGTATGACACTTGAGTGATTGGCTATAGGCCAAGTGTGAGATTGTTGGACAATTATGACCCATAACATCACTATTTGTATAGAACATTGTGTTGTACAAATTAACTATGTGACAAAGGAAATTGCTCTTTTATCATTTGTAATTGAATTACTAGGATATATAAATGATAAAAGTCCATATGATTAGTTCCGCATTAATAAGATATGAGACAATATTAATCCACTAAAGGTTTAATCATTAAATATCCCTAGTCGTAATATTGTCGAGACTGGACATCGATAATGCGGAATAGACTAGTATTGCACTTATGCGCGTTATGGGAGCATAACGACATAGTTCTCATATATTTGGGTATTAGATACTCATGCAAGTGTAATAGGAGGTTGTGTTTACCGATGGTACGTAAACACCTTCGCTCTGGATAGACCCATCGGAATCCCATTGGTAGTATAACTATGTGTCTATGGGAGTTCGAATCAGGGTAGGTGTATTTGGTCTTAACCTGAGACTTGCATCACTAATACTTGCGACAATCAATATACTTTGGTTTTGGTCGTCCAGGGCTTTAACAGGTTATGTGTACGCCTCTTCTGGGTATTTTGAGAATCGTAGTGTATTGGGTGTGATGTTAAGATGGAAGTATCACTCCAGTCATATAGAAATAATGATCACGCATGATACGGAACTAGTACTCTTTAGTACTGTAGTCATCGGGATAATATGACTAGGTCATGATTATTCGATTATAGAGACTAGTTACCAGAGATCCGATATATGCTTCGTACGAGGCATACACAATTCCAGCCCCAGGCCTAGCATGTGACATTCGATACTGGATCGCAATACGCAATACTACGTATACTACGCCTGACACTGATTACATATTCCTTAAAAGAATATTTCTGGAGAATTGGGTAGGCATGATGCTTTGTTAGAAGCCAATCATGTCTTGCAAATCGGTAAGAACGTGGTACTAAGTACGCACGTATTCGGATACTCCAATGACCAGATTTACTGCCAACATATCCAGGGATCTCATGGGTCGCTTCCCGAAGATTCACCGATGACGTATGACTCGAACATAATTAATATGGGATTAATAAGATGAGAGAGAAAATTAATCTAGGATTAATTACCGAGAGATTTTATCTGGGATAAAATACTATTAATATAGAGAGAATGATTAATTTGGAATTAATCGGTAAAATAATATATTCGATATATTAAACGAAATTAGATTTCAACGCGGAATTAAAATTAGATTTTAATTCGGGCAAATGAATTAATTTAGAATTAATTCGCGAGCGACTTGAATAGTAATTTTGCTTGGCATAATTATTTAATTAAATTTGATTTAATTACGTCGCAACGGAAAATTCATTAATTCGGAATTAGCGAACCCGAGCCCGGGATGTGTTGCGGGCCCACTCGAATTTTGAATCAAGTAGGGCCCACAAGTCACATCACAAGTCACCTCACTTGTCACTTTATTTACTTTTGGTGATGGAATATGGTGAAGATTTATTTTGGTAACTTGTAAGACACCTTTTGTCATTTGGAATGACATTTACCAAACATGGTTTTGGTACAAGGAAATTGTTTTTTTGGAAAATCAATTACAATTACACAACACCAAAAATCAAATCTCTCTTCCTCTCTTTTCTCTCAAAAACCGAGAGTTGCCTCTCTCACTCTCTTCTCTTGGTTTGGTCGAGAGTCACACAAGGATAATGGGAATTTTTGTTGCAAAATTCTCCATTGCTAGCACATCAATTGAGTCTTACAAAGGTTATAGGGAAACATATCCATGAGTTTGGAATTCAAAGAGATTCTTGGAAGATTTACATACATCAAAGGGGAGCTTGGAGCACAACACAAAGGCTTGGAATTTTTGTTATCTCCTACATCCAAAACCGATCAAAGTGAGTATTTTCCGCATTCTTACTTTGTTGTATTCACATGATTTATTGCTTAATTTGATCTTGGTTTGACCTAGAAAACCCAACAGATGCCACATCCGTAAATGTTACGAAGTATTCATATCTACCTCTAGCCTAGCTAGACATAGGCCCACTTACGTCACTATGAACGAGGGCTAACAGATTGGTGGCACATGCACTTTTACCAAGTAAAAGGCCTTTTAGGCACTTTGCCTAATAAACTAGATTCGTAGACATCATTTGAATTAGAATCAAATCCGTCCTAGTATGCACTCTTCGAAAGTGTGGATATACGAGTCTTGTTAATGTGTCCCAGATAACAATGCCACTTTAAAGTCTCAACAGATTTATTCAGTTTGAGCTTTTGTTTGTCATATTATATGTTTGAGATTCATTTATATTCTAAATATAAATATTGTTATTCACATCTAATGTGCTTATCTCAATTTCATCTTTATAAACAAAACACTTAGTGTTCTAGAATATAAAGGTATACCCGCAACGGGTTAAACTAGATACAGAGATAATGTTCCTAGTCAAACTAGATACATTATAACAGTCTCCTAATTTAAGTACATGCCCAAAGGGCTGTTCCAAAACTTAGGTTTCTACGGCCAAAACAATTACTCATGTCCTGTTTCCAACTCATAGGTCAATCTCA
>SKCR01019138.1:0-44343 GCA_019454045.1 Zanthoxylum bungeanum | reverse complement strand
ACAGTTCCCAGATACTGACTTGTGCTCTAGTCTTCCTCAATTGCCTCAGCACTATATCCCCTTCAGCATTTTCTGCAGCCTCAACCACTTCTCTACCATCTGTTAAAGCTTCCTTATCCTTTTCCTCCATATATCATTGTAAAAACGACCGCTACGTGTCATTCCCCTTACTTCCTCCTCATCACTGCTAGAGAAATCAAGCCAAAGTCCTTCTTCTGCTCAAACTCATCTTCACTAGTGCTATCCCAGATTCCCAGGCAAAAGGCTTGAGGGTGAAAGGATTTTAGGACAAGGTCTTCTGGAAGGCCAGAATTGATCATATAGGCTGGTGGTGGTACCACGGTAGTTGGGCAAGGGGTTTCTGTGTGTATCGGGCTGTTCTGTTTCTGGGTTGGGTATTTTCTTGGAGTCTATTAGGTCTTGGATTTCATGGCGGAGTCGGCGCAGTTGTCGGTGTCATGGCCTTTTTGTTGGTGGAAGTGGCAATAAAGGCTTAGGTTAATATGTGGTGGTAGGGGATTGGGTAATGGTTTGGTATCCAAGGTTTTAAAAGTCCTTGCCTCTTCAACTTCTCTAGCACCTTAGACAGGGGCCTTCCCAAGTTGGAAAACTGCCTGTTCCGGATAGCAGCAACTTCAGCAGAAACGGGCTTTGTTCCCGATGTTTCCCCAATGGGCCTCCTGTTTAGACCATAGAATTTTCTATTCTCGGCCTCTTCTTCCTCAATATCCATGACAGTTTTCCCTTAACTGCCGAAAGTCTGCAATCATGGAGGTCATCCTCCTCAACTTGCCGTAAATGGAGGGCTTGGTGCCCTTGATGATCATCTTGATCTGATCCTTCTCCGAAGGCCTAGTCTGCATTTTCAATAACTGACCCCTCCACCGGTCCACATACTCCTTAAAACTCTCCTCCGCTTTCTGCTTAACATTCTCCAGATCACGGAGTGACAGATCGATCTCCAAGTCGGTGACATATTGCTTCAGGAAAGCATCAGCCAACTCCCTCCAATCTTCCTTTACTTTCTTGTCCAAACTGTGGTACCATACCACGGGAGCTCCTTCTAGCGACATTCCAAACATCTTTTGTACCTGGCGTTGAGATAAGCCAACTGAACTCATGACTGATACAAACTGTCGAAGATGCACCCTCGGATCCCCATTCCCGTTGAACTTAGCCATATCCGGCATCTTGAACTGTACCGGCAACTGTTCCTCAAAAGTCAATGTGTCATAATCCAGCAAGTCCTCATTCTTACCCCTCATCTTGCGGGTAACTGACTCAACCTGATCCCGAAGTTTCTGTAACTCTGCCTGAGACCCAGATACTCTGCCTGCTGCATACTCTGCCATATCATCAAAAGTGGGGGTATCATCCCCCAATCTGTTCGGAGGTTCCTCTGGTCTCGCATCCCCAGAACTACCCCCAGCACGAGACCCGGCCATACTAGCCACAGCAGTAGTCAAAGCCTGCAATTGTTCAGTGATCTTGGCGAGACCATTCTCTAACTGATCCATACGGGACACCTCATTATCGGATTCACTCATACTTGTTCTTTTAGTGAGTCTGGTTCCTTCTCTAACCCAAACGGTATCTATGGTGTCTTTTAAGACACAGAGGATGTTAACAGGGTATATGTATGCATGATATGCATAAGAGATATTTAACATATATTAAATCAGATAAAATTCTCAAACAAATCGGCCTATTATCATTTTAGAAGCTTTTGGGACAACTGTCATAAGGGTGAACCCGTCCCAGTTTAAATGGCCCAACGAGTTCATGTCTTATGGCAAAGAGCCCAACTAAATCCAAATGATAATATTCCGAAAACAAGCACAAGGTGGCCCATCAATCAATTAGAAGCTTTTGGCCCAATAGTCATGAAAAACGTTCTTGTCCCAGTTTAAATGGCCCAACAAGTCCATATCCCATGACAAATGGTCCAAATGGATCCAAATGGTGATGTTCCCAAACATAAGCATAGAAGGGAGATAATGCAAACATAACATAATAATTTTTACATAATGGCCCATCCACATTTCAGAAGCCTTGGGCCTAATAGTCATACAGTACGAACTTGCTCCAGTTTAAATGGCCCAGCAAGCCCGCATTTCTGACAATAGTCCAACTACATCTAAATGAGGATGGCCCACAAGCACATACTCAAGGAAAAATTGCTACTTTAACCATATAAACCAGTCTATGGGTGGGTTTGCAAGAGTATGGACAAAGGCTCTCACTGGCGAAGGATAGCCCACAACTAGGTCTCCCCCTCAAGGGTTCAAGTGACCAAGTGAGCGTATCCCTTTTTATACACTAAGGTACGTCCAATGAGCTATGGTGTGTGACGGACTGTCAAATGGATTTCCCGTTGTAGATCCCCCAGAGGGGAAGGGGCCACCCTGGAGTGCAGTTGCCTATTCACTTAACTCCCCAAGCCTCTAGGCTCTTATCCTTGTTGTCAGGAATAAACAACGAGTCCTCCAAATTAGTCCATCACAAGGCTACAAGTGATGGCTGACCGGCGTAAACACACACGTATAACGCAAGCGCACGTATCGTTCAAGTAGTATAAAAATATCGATCCCACGAGGACTTAATTCCTACTGTTGTTATTAATTATTGAATCTATTTAATTACAAATATCTAATTAAAGGGGAGAATGGAATTGATTGCTTGATTGATTTGGTTTGATTGTAGATTTGCTAAATAAATAAATAAAAAGATAAAAGAAAATACTAAGGAAAATAACAGATAAAAAGATATAAGGTTGTGAATTCTTTTAATATCATTTAAAAGATGAAGTGATTATTTTATGTTGTGTAATCTGTTTACTAACCTGGAACACTAAATTATGTAAAAGCCTCTTCCGATGGTCAACTACAAATACCCAGTATAACCCAATTGAACCATATTCCTATGTCAACCACATTACCTGGATTCATTAAGTCTAAGTTCCAATTATGGCTACCCCCGCCCTACAGGTATATTCCTATCCTGTAAGGAAATCTATTAAAGGGTTATCTATCCTCAAGGAAGATCGTGGGCTATTAAGTCTAAGGCTGAAATCTAAAATCCCTATGTCTAGTTCATTTTAGATTTACCATTTCAATCTTATTGGTGATCAGACAATAAGAAGCTTTAAGCTTAAGACTTAATAAGTAAACTTAAGATTATCCAAACTATAAAATAATCCCTTATAAACTATTGATATTAAAAGTTATCACAACCCCTAATAACTAACACATAACTAGGACTAGTAAAAACATAAAATAAAAAACTGAAAAGTAAAATAAAATAAAATGTTAAGGTAAAAGGAATTAATCCTACTACTACTTATTTAGATATCTCCCATTAAAATAATATAAAAACTTGTGATTAATATCAACCAGCCATAAAGGCGGAACCAAAATAACCAGCCATAAAGGCGGAACCAAAATAACCAGCCATAAAGGCGGAATATATGTTTTATTATTCCACCGACCAATCTGGCGGTATCCTGATTAAGTCCAATTTAAATAGTAAATATATTATTTTAAGGGAGATTAATCTAAATAGTAATAGTAAAAGAAATTACCTTTCACCCGAACATAAAGAAATTACCGCATCACGGTAAATAGTAAAAACTGTAAAAAGTAAATAGTAAATAGTAAAAACTGTAAAAGAAAGTAAAAAGTAAAAATTAAATTACTATTATTACAAAAAGTAATTAAAAATTATTTACAAAAGTAAAGAAATAAAAACTTAAAGACTTTTAGAGAGAGAAACTCTCTCTTTAGGAAGATTTGAAGAGAGAGGACTGGACATGAATTCTGAAATCTCGCCCTCTATTTATAGGCGCGGATGGGGTTGCGCGCGTCGCGCCGCGCCGCTACAGTGACACGTGTCACTTGCTGGTTCGTTGACTCAGATCTGATCCGCTGACGTGGCACTGTTCATGACGTCATCGCTTACGTCATGCTGACGTGTCAACTGTTCATGACGTCATTGCTTGCGTCATGGTGATGAGGTGGAAGGTGACGTGGCGACACGTGGGGCGGCGGCCGTCCGACGAATGAGAGCTTGACACGTGGCGCGCTGTGATTGGCTGATGATGACGTGGCACGTTGACTCGGTTGACTTGCTGACGTGGCTGCTGATGTGGACGATGATGTGGCGACACGTGGCATGACACGTGAGGCGGTGGCCGTCCAAGCAATGAGATCTTGACACGTGGCACGGCGCACGTTAGCATCTCCGTTGTGATGGTGACACGTGGCAGGCGCATGTTAGCAAAGTCAACTTTTCTCAGATTCTGATTTTGTGGACCCGGCGTATTTTAGCAATTTCGGCGCAGGCTGGGCGTCGCGGCGCGCAAGGCTCCAGCGTCGCGACGCGAAGAAGAAGGAATTTTTCCTGTTGACGCATTTTTGACCGGTTTTGTCCCAAATTGCCTCCAGTGCTGTCCAAACTTTATTTATCTGCAAAATAACAACAAAACACATCAAAACGTTCATAAATCTCGAGAAACAAGACAAAACATTAGGTCAAATGAGTGGGAAATAGTGATATAAATACCACTCATCACACCCCCAAACCTAACATTTTGCTAGTCCTCGAGCAAAACAGAAAATAAAATAACATAATAAAATTTAACTAAGCCATTTTCGTAGGGATCACGGTTGCATTTAGCGTATGCAACAAGCCTTTAAACCCCTAGGTGTCCCTAGTGGACGAGTGTAGTCTCGTGAGGGTTTACAGCAATGATACCCACAAACATTTTACAAAAGTAAAAATGTAGTAAAACTAATGCACACAAAAGCAAAAAGACAAGCGAAAAGAGAATAAAGAAAGTTAGTGACTAATCAGGTGAAAATTCTACTCCAAGTTACTAGTTGTTTTGTTTCTTTCTAAATTACCGAATAAGTAAATTCTCCGATTATTTTTACCATTCTTCATATACACAGCTAACAAAATATTAATCAACTCATTTTTGCCCACAACAGTCATAAGTGCAGTTGATAAGAGAGTAATATTTTTGTCCTAAAGTTTTATCAGATTTCACACCTTTTTTTGTAAATGGAATAATTTTTTTTTTGATTTTTCTGATTTTTTCTTTGATTTTTTTCTCTATTTTTTATTTATATACAATACCTTCCGTCTATGTAGCGAGCTTTGGGTTGGTGGCTCCCAAACCAGTTGGCTTTAGGGCACCAGGTGTTAAGACACCCCTACGAACTTAATTACTCAGACTTCAGATATATATATATTTTTGCAGCATCTTTGATCCATGTAACGAGCTTTGGGCCAGTGACTCCCAAACCAGTTGGTTTTAGGGCACTAGGTGTTAAAACACCCTTACAGACTTAATAACTCGGATCTCGGACGTTTTTTTTTTTTTTTTTTTTTTTTTTTTTTTTTTTTACTCCATCACTATTTAGAGATGCTTCCTCCAATTAAACTATACTATAGCACGGAATATTACAAACTTTTCAATTTTAGCTCATGACTGTATGTTCCATGTAAGTTCATAATACCTGTCAACTGAACATATGAAGATTCATTTTAGTCAGATTTATGGAGAATTCACAAATTAAATAATTTAAAAGGAAATAAACAAAAATTAACTTGTTTTGAAATAATGGTTGAGATACGTATCAGGAGTGGAAATTCCTTACTCAGCTATCTTTCACCAATTTCACCTTTTTAGTCAAAACAAAAACATAAAAATGCAAAATATTTTTGTAATTTTTGAAAATTTTTCAATTTTTTTGTGTTTTTTCGAAAAATTTTGGACTAAAAATAAAAACAACATACAAACTAAAAACAAGGTACTAATCAACTAAATTCCTCCCCCAAACCTAAATGAGACATTGTCCCCAATGTCTTAAACAGTAAAAGGAGAGTTAGAAGGTTGTACCTGGTTAGCTGAAATCTACAGGAAATTAAAGGTTAAGATCCAGATTAATTCGACGCCTCTTACCACGATCGTCCTCAGACCAATTTATTTTTGATAGGATAGGGTCAACTTGTGGTTCATAGGCTATAAGTTGGTCTATCAGATCCGGAGCAAGTCTGGCAGTGAAGAGGAGGTCTTTCATAGGTTTTGACACGAACCCATTTCTCCGAGCATCATCAAGAAACACACAAAGAAAATCATAAAATCCATCAACGTTGAGTAGTCCAATTGGTTTCTGGTGTATGTTCAGGTTCGCCCAAGATAGAACTATAAAAATTTCCTCCAATGTACCCAATCCACCTGGCAAAGCAATAAAAGCATCAGCACGGTTAATCATTTCTACCAAACGTTCAGACATACCTGATACGATCAGTTCCTCTCCGATGATCCAATAAGATTTGCCTCTGCCAAGGGTTTTGGGACGATTCCCAAAACGTGACTGCCTCCTTCTTGTACGGCTTTTGAAACGATCCCCATAAGTCCAGATTTCCTCCGCCATATATTAAGTGCATATTCCTTGCAGCTAAAACTCGACCCAACTCCTGTGCTGCTTCTATGTATTGTGGTTTAGTACCAACAGTACTACCGCAAAACACACAGATGTTTTCAACTCGTCTTCTTGAAGTGGCTTCCATTTTTTATGTATTTCTTTTTCAAATCAGGATGCCTTCAAAAGTGCAATGACGGGCTGAATTTATAGTACCTGAAAAAGGGTGAGTAATAATAGCAGAAGTATCTTCCAGAGGACGTTTGTTAGCTAAACAACAAAAGAAATCGTGAAAGGTCAAAAAGTCTGGATCCTGTCTACGAAAATAAAGATAATTACAACAGAAAAGCGAATCAAAGCAATAATTAAGGCAACGGAATTGTGTACGCAATACGCCACTCGCTTAGTATAAATTCATTAGAATGAGTCTCAAGATTTCATTCTTTAATCAGCCATTGCTAATGAATTGTTTCTCATCTTTGATTTCCAAACACAATTCCTTCTGTCTTAAAATGCTTCGTTTGTGCCTTTCCCTACAAAAATAACACACAAAATTAAAAAGTTCACACAAAATATGAAAATAAATCATAACAAATTGCATGGGTTGCCTCCCTGCTAGCGCTGAATTTTTCGTCTTCAGCCAGACGTGACTGAAATCTATTTGTCAA
This sequence comes from Zanthoxylum bungeanum, assembly GCA_019454045.1. Classification (NCBI taxonomy): domain Eukaryota; kingdom Viridiplantae; phylum Streptophyta; class Magnoliopsida; order Sapindales; family Rutaceae; genus Zanthoxylum; species Zanthoxylum bungeanum. The sequence goes on along the minus strand of SKCR01019138.1, from coordinate 37,247 downwards.
GGAGGTTTCAATGTCGTTTTGGATGTCCGATTAAGGACAATCCCGTGAGCGTTGCTTTTGAAGGTCTCTTCCAACGGTAAAGTGGCAAAAAGAATTTTGTCTCATTCAGTGCTCGTGCCACCTTTTTAACTCATTTTGCTCCAGTGGTTCCTGAAAAGAAAGAAAGAAAATCAGGAGGTCTCGTATGGTGCTTGACTTGGAATGGAAATTCCATTCTGTCAAGCTTCTGGGTGATATCTTTGATTTGCACTCCCCAACACAGCGATGTTTTTCCTGAATGCTCTGGATCTTTATTTTGGTCTGACTGTTGCTCCTCCATTTGCTCTTCTTTTTGCTCCACCTTTTCTTTACAGATGTATTTTAAAATTTCTGTATTATTCTTCATCTGTCATCTGTGAAATACATGTTTCAAAATTGTCAACCTGAGAATGAAAAGAAATGTTAGATTTTAGGTCTTCATCCTCTGATCTGGGTGAAATGATTGGCTCAGGTAGATCTTCTTCAAACATTTGTGCAAAGCATTCTCCAAGATCTTCATTTTGAGGCTTGAAAGTTTGATCCTCCGTTGTTGGTGCAGTTGGAATAAATGGATCAGCTTCCTCCTCGTCAGAGTCAGAATAATAAAAATCAAATCGAGACTTTGCCGGTTCGGGTTCCTGAACTGATACCTCTGGTTGTTGATACTGCTCAGCCTCCTCCTCTGTTGAAATGTCATTGTGAAATGATTGGTACTTGAAGGCTTCATCAGTGTCATCTGGAACTGATTCTTGAGGTATGTAGTTCTGGTTTTCTGTGAATTGTCTGATTGATCTGTCATTCTCTGTATGGATTCTGTTTGACTCTGAATTTGTGCATCAAATTGAGCTGCTTGTTCCTTGAACATGTGAATCCACTGATCTTCCTCGATGGTTGGTTGTGGTGTGATGAAGATCAAAGGTAGATGGTGGATAAGATGGAAAATGTGGCTTCTGTGAAATGTGATGGTCTTCGTACCATGATTGCTCTTGATAATTCTCCCACTCTGGATCGTATTGTATTCGCAATGATCGCTCGGGTGGTCACCATTCACATGTCACATCTCCCCATTCGTTCTGATGAACAAATGTAGCATTGCTTGGTTCTGGCATCCAGTGATAATCATTGGGCTGTTCAACAGGCCTCAGAAAACCGGACTGTTGCTCCCAGATGTGGGGTGTATCTTCTTGTAAAGCACGTAATCTTTCAATCTCCCAGTAATGTTCCATTTTAAGTCACCTGAAATCAAAAGAAAAAAATTACAGATAAAAATAAAGAAAATTAGATACAAGTAAATTAGATAGCTTCAAAATTAACAACTCAAGAAATATAAGTCCCCGGCAACGGCGCCAAAAACTTGACCGGCGTAAACACACACGTATAACGCAAGCGCACGTATCGTTCAAGTAGTAAAAAATATCGATCCCACGAGGACTTAATTCCTACTGTTGTTATTAATTATTGAATCTATTTAATTACAAATATCTAATTAAAGGGGAGAATGGAATTGATTGCTTGATTGATTTGGTTTGATTGTAGATTTGCTAAATAAATAAATAAAAAGATAAAAGAAAATACTAAGGAAAATAAAAGATAAAAAGATATAAGGTTGTGAATTCTTTTAATATCATTTAAAAGATGAAGTGATTATTTTATGTTTGTGTAATAAATCTGTTTACTAACCTGGAACACTAAATTATGTAAAAGCCTCTTCCGATGGTCAACTACAAATACCCAGTATAACCCAATTGAACCATATTCCTATGTCAACCACATTACCTGGATTCATTAAGTCTAAGTTCCAATTATGGCTACCCCCGCCCTACAGGTATATTCCTATCCTGTAAGGAAATCTATTAAAGGGTTATCTATCCTCAAGGAAGATCGTGGGCTATTAAGTCTAAGGCTGAAACCTAAAATCCCTATGTCTAGTTCATTTTAGATTTACCATTCAATCTTATTGGTGATCAGACAATAAGAAGCATTAAGCTTAAGACTTAATAAGTAAACTTATATAATTATCCAAACTATAAAATAATCCCTTATAAACTATTGATATTAAAAGTCATCACAACCCCTAGATAACTAACACATAACTAGGACTAGTAAAAACATAAAATAAAAATACTGAAAAGTAAAATAAAATAAAATGTTAAGGTAAAAGGAATTAATCCTACTACTACTTATTTAGATATCTCCCATTAAAATAATATAAAAACTTGTGATTAATATCAACCAGCCATAAAGGCGGAACCAAAATAACCAGCCATAAAGGCGGAACCAAAATACCAGCCATAAAGGCGGAATATATGTTTTATTATTCACCGACCAATCTGGCGGTATCCTGATTAAGTCCAATTTAAATAGTAAATATATTATTTTAAGGGAGATTAATCTAAATAGTAATAGTAAAAGAAATTACCTTTCACCCGAACATAAAGAAATTACCGCATCACGGTAAATAGTAAAAACTGTAAAAAGTAAATAGTAAATAGTAAAAATGTAAAAGAAAGTAAAAAGTAAAAATTAAATTACTATTATTACAAAATAATTAAAAATTATTTACAAAAGTAAAGAAATAAAAACTTAAGACTTTTAGAGAGAGAAACTCTCTCTTTAGGAAGATTTGAAGAGAGAGGACTGGACACTGAATTCTGAAATCTCGCCCTCTATTTATAGGCGCGGATGGGGTGCGCGCGTCGCGACGCTGGGCGCGCGTCGCGCCGCGCGCTACAGTGACACGTGTCACTTGCTGGTTCGTTGACTCAGATCTGATCCGCTGACGTGGCACTGTTCATGACGTCATCGCTTACGTCATGCTGACGTGTCAACTGTTCATGACGTCATTGCTTGCGTCATGGTGATGAGGTGGAAGGTGACGTGGCGACACGTGGGGCGGCGGCCGTCCGACGAATGAGAGCTTGACACGTGGCGCGCTGTGATTGGCTGATGATGACGTGGCACGTTGACTCGGTTGACTTGCTGACGTGGCTGCTGATGTGGACGATGATGTGGCGACACGTGGCATGACACGTGAGGCGGTGGCCGTCCAAGCAATGAGATCTTGACACGTGGCACGGCGCACGTTAGCATCTCCGTTGTGATGGTGACACGTGGCAGGCGCATGTTAGCAAAGTCAACTTTTCTCAGATTCTGATTTTGTGGACCCGGCGTATTTTAGCAATTTCGGCGCAGGCTGGGCGTCGCGGCGCGCAAGGCTCCAGCGTCGCGACGCGCAGAAGAAGGAATTTTTCCTGTTGACGCATTTTTGACCGGTTTTGTCCCAAATTGCCTCCAGTGCTGTCCAAACTTTATTTATCTGCAAAATAACAACAAAACACATCAAAACGTTCATAAATCTCGAGAAACAAGACAAAACATTAGGTCAAATGAGTGGGAAATAGTGATATAAATACCACTCATCATGGCCTATAGGTGTCCTAACAGCTTTTTCCTTCTAGAAAGGTAGTGAATTAGAAGACCCAAACCATTACCTAGCCTCAAAGTGCCCTTGATTAAACTCTCATTATCCACTATAGACATGCCATTAAAACAAAATCCACTCATTACAAGACAAATATTTCGGGGCCAAATAACTCCCCAGTGGAGTCGCCAGACTGTGGGACACAGAACGGGCGACGACCGTTCCTAGCTCGAGGGCCTAGTTTGGGAAGGATTACATAACAATGGAGTCGCCACCCGTGTGAACCGGGACAAAGATTTAAGGCCGCAGTCACTCTCACCCCTCGCAAGGGAAGACCTCAAACCGTTGGGTCGGAATGGTCCCTTACTTTGTCACTTGTAATGAAAGGATTCATATAATAATTTAAACAAGCTGAAGTAACAATTATTTCTAGAGGTATCATGCTTCTAAATTCACATTTATAAAAATAAAATATGCGCCTAAATGTACATGTATTTCATTATAAGTTTGCATGCTTAACATATATCAAGATAGCAACTAACATACATCTTTACTTGCATATCATATTCAGGAAAAACACAAGCACACATATTAACCATACAAGCACACATGGTAACCATACAAGCACACATATGGGCACTTTTCCAAGTGGTACGTGGAATTGTAGCCCAAGTACAGACCGCACTACCGTCCATTCGGAATCGGCTACGGAATTTACGTCTGGGTTTCCATCCGATATACCGCAAGAAATAATACTCAAATATTATCATGACACATGCATATGAATGGTGATACATTGACACATTTACAAAAGAAAGATCAACCAATAGGCAAATATGCATGAATATAATAAGACAGACTCAATTCAGTGTGTGCACGTTCGTGTAGCGTTCGTAAACGCGTTCGAACGGTAAACAGAAGGTTCGCGTTCGTGTAACGTCCGAGAACGCGTTCGAACGGAACCAGACCTGATGCATAATGAAACTAAGACAGTAGATGCGCGTTCGTGTAGCGTTCGTAAACGCGTTCGAACGAAAAACAGAAGGTTCACGTTCGTATGGCGTTTGTTAACGCGTTCGAACGGAAATGAGACAGAATGCTCACGTTCGTATGGCGTTTGTTAACGCGTTCGAACGGAAAGGAAACAGAATGCTCACGTTCGAGTAGCGTCCGTAAACGAGTTCGAACGGAAAGGAGACCTGATGCATGATAAGGCAAAATGTATGCGCGTTCGAGTTGCGTTTGCAAACGCGTTCGAACGGACACGGACCTGATGCATGAAAATGGGATGTAATATGTAAACAGAAAATAAAGGGGCGCGGCGAAGTACTGCCATAAAGGTGACCTTTTGGGGCTCTTGATCTCTCAAAGAGAGGACCTTTAGACCAACATACTAAGCTCATGCGCATCACATTACACATACGAGAATAGAACCAATCATGTCAACCAAGTATGCCCGATTGAACACATCTTATGTCCAATCTGAACACACATCAACCGGCGCGGCAAAGCATCGTGGTAAAGGGCTTTTAGCCTCTCCCCCTAGGGGATTTCACGTCACACTTACTAAGCCCATGCGCTCGATTGACTCATACGAAAATAAAGATAATAATAATATTAAACTAAGTATGCCCGATTGAACGTATCTAGCGTCCAACCGAACATACATCAACCGGCACGGCGAAGTAGTGTCACGAAGGTGGCCTTTTCGGCTCTTTGTCTCCTAAATGGAGGACCTTTGGACTAACTCACTAAGCCCATGCGCTCGGTTGAATCATGCAAAAAATAAACAATATATTGAATTCAAGAGAAAACTAAATAAATAAAAAAGCAACACAACGAAAGAGAGATGGTGCCGTTTACTCAAGCGGTACGTGGAGTTGTGGCCCGAGTGCAGATCATATTACCGTCCATTCGGAATCAGCTATGAAATTTATGTCCGGGTTTCCATCCGATATACCGCGAGAGTTGACACATCTCTCATTCATCCAATGCCCACAACATACATCATACACATAACATATACCACAAATACAGAAAATATAATCAAAATAAGTGACCAGAACGTAAAATGGGAATAAATGTGAAAGATACCCTCAGGTCTAACCTTTTAAGCCGTCTCTCGGACTCGCGTTCCACGGAAATCGAAAAAAGGGGGGTGAAGCTCCGCAACTTTTCTGGTCCGCTGGTTCAACGTCCTAGCTCACTGCTTCGCTGTTTTGCTTATTGTTCGAACTCCGTTCTGCTCCTATTCGGCTTCTGTTTTGCTGCTCACTGCACGGGCTACCTGTTTCAATGTTCTCAAAGAACTATTCCAAGTTGTGTGGGTTCTTAGTGCAATTATAAGTGATTATTTTTAAGGTTATCTATGTAGTTTTCTAAGTTACTGTTTTTTTTAGGATTTGGGCTGCTGTGTTTGTGTGATTTTCGGTGATATATGGAGGTTTAGAGGGGCTAGTTTTCGGTGGTGATTAGGGGTTGTTTTGGTGTGTTTTAGAATTCGGCTATGGGTGAGTTTGGGTTCGGCTATGGAGGGTGGTCTTGTGGTGGTTTCTTTGTTTTCTTTTCGTGTGTGTATGAAGTGTTTTCTCTTGGATGTGTTTTGGGTGTGTAGAGAGAGTTTTAGAGAAATTTCGAGAGAGCTTGGGTGTGAATTCTGTTGTGTATAAGCTAGAGAGATGGCCTTGGTTTAGTCATGTTTATATAGAGGAGAGGTAGGGTTTGGCCTTGTGTCACAAGGAAGGGATTTTGTCATTAAATAGGGGATATGATTTGGTTTAGCAAGGAAAGTCAAAGATTGAGGGGGGGACAAATTTGGTTTAGATTAGGAAGTCAAATATGTGATTGGCTTTAATTGGTTAAGATTGATTTTAATTAGGCAAATCTTATTTTTAGTTTTAGTATATAATATATTTGATTCATTTATATTAGGCATGATTTTATTTTATGTTTTATTTAATTGGTAAATGATTTAAATGTTTAATATTAATTAATATTTAATTATTTAATTTGGGATGTGTCTTATGGGCTTTGGGGAGCTAAATGGGCTGGGCGTGAGGCTAGCAGCAAAACCAGAATTACCGGCTCCGTTCGAACGCCTCATCGCACGCGGCACGAACGTCCGCAATCTGCACAAGGTTCGAACGAAGTAACGAACGCGGCACCAACGAAGACAGTGAGCTTATTTATTCTGAATTCCCCCTTCCGATATCCGTTTCCCGCGGCTTTCATGACTCAAAAGGTAGTGCCTCCAAATGAGACTCATCATCGGGTTTCACATGCGAAAATGCAATGCCTACAGTGAGATAGCTGTGTAAATAGTTTCCACTCCTGAGACGTATCTCAACCTATTTCAGAACAAGTTAATTTTTTTTATTTTCCTTTTAAATTATTTAATTTTTGAATTCTTCATAATACTGACTAAAATGGATCTTCATATGCTTAGTTGGCAGGTATTATCAACATGCATGGTAACATACAGACATGAGCTGTAATTGAATAGTTTGTAATATTCAGTGCTCTAGTTTAATTGGAGGAACATCTATAAATGATAATTGAGTAAAAAAAAAGTGTAAAAAAAACGTCTGAGATTCGAGTTATTAAGTCCGTAAGGGTGTCTTAACACCTAGTGCCCTAAAACCAACTGGTTTGGGAGTCACTGGCCCAAAGCTCGTTACATGGATCGAAGATGTTGCCAATATATATATATATATATATCTGAAGTATGAGTAATTAAGTCCATAGGGGTGTCTTAACACTTAGTGCCCTAAAGCCAACGGGTTTGGGAGTCACTAGCCCAAAGCTCGCTACATAGATAGAAGATATTATATATAAATAAATAAAAAATAAAAAAATCAGAAAAATTATTCAATTTATTAAAAAAAGGTGTGAATTCTGATATAACTTTAGAATAAAAATATTACTATTTTCAACTGCATTTGTGACTATTGTGGGCAAAATGAGTTGATTAATATTTTGTTGGCTGTATATATGGAGAATGGTAAAAATAATCGGAGAATTTACTTATTTGGTAATTTAGAAAGAAACAAAATAATTATTGACTTGGATAAGAAGTTTCACTTGTTTAGTCATTAACCTCTTTATTCTATTTTCTCTTGTCTTTTTACTTTTGTGTGCATTAGTTTTACTATCTTTTTACTTTTATCAAACATTTGTGGATAATCGTTGCTGTAAACCCTCACGAGACTACAACTCGTCCACTAGGGACACTTAGGGGTTTAAAGGCTAGTTGCATATGCTAGATGCAACCGTGATCTCTACGAAAGTGGCTTAGTATAATTTTATTTTAAAGATGTTTATGTTATTTTATTTTATTATTTTGCTCGAGAACTAACAAAATTTTAGGATTGGAGTGTGATGAGTGTTAATTATATCACAATTTCTCACTCATTTAACCTAATATTTTGTATAGTTTCACAAGTTTTATGAACGTTTTGATGTGTTTTTGTTTATTTTGCAGATAAAAATAATATTGGGACTTAACGAAATCAACTCAGGGCTAAAACGATGAAATCCGAAACAAAAAAGGTCAAAAACAAAATTTACTGTATGCGTCACGAAGTGCAGTCCTAAATTCCAGTTTTGTGCAAGTTTGGTATTTGGGTCATAAATTTTTTTATCTGATATCCGATTGAGCTGATTCAAGTTGAAGATTAAAGAATACTCAAAGATCTATAACTTTGAAATTTTAAATTTTTGAATTCTGAATTTTTCAAGATCGAAATTAACGAATAATCCAATATGTTTTGTGTAATTACTCAAATCATTATAAAAAAAAAATGGAAAGTGACAATTTACAATTGTCAAACTTCCACAAAACATGCAATATGTTTGGTGGAGTGTTTTGTGGAATGTCTTGTGGCATGTTTGGTGGAGTGTTTGTTGGAGGATTTTGTGGAGTGTTTGGTGGAGCAATTGGTGGAGAAATTAGTGGAAGCCTTTAGATTTTCCTATAAATACAAACTATTTCATTTGTAATTCTCATGTTTTCCTTAGGTTTTTGTAAGGAATTTAAGGATTCCATCTTGTTTGTTTATTTTTTATAATTTAAATTATTTATTTTTAATTTCAGTAATAGTAGTTTCCTTTCGTTTTTCTTTCTTTATGTTTAATAGTTAGATTTCCACCAGGGGAAGGGTGAAACTCTTATTATTTTAGTTTAGATTAATCTCCCTTAATTATAATATGGAAATTATAATTTAAACTAAAGGTTATACCGCCTTAATGGCTGGTTTTATTTATTTGACATAATGTGACACCACCTATATGGCCGGTCTTTAGGTGACAGATGATTACCGCTTATATGTTTGATTTATGAACAAATGATAACACCGTCTTTATGGTCGGTTGGACTTAATTGAAAATATGACTTAATGAGGATACCGCCTATATGGTCGGTTGGTAATATCACTGATAATTTCTATATTATAATAAGGGAGGTTTCTAAATTATAATTAGTAAAGGTGGATCCCATAACCCCCAACATTTTTTTTTATTCTAGGAAGTGATAAAACACAATATTCACATGCTTAATAATTAATTGATTATATAATGGGTAATTCTTTAGTTTGTTTATTGAATCTTAAACTTAATGCTTCTTGTTGCTTGATCACCAATAAAATTGATGTGGTAAACTTAAAATGAACTTGGAAAAGGGATTTTAGGTTTCAACATTAGATTCAATAGCTCACGATCTTCCTTGAGGATAGATAACCTTTAATAGATTTCCTTACAGGACAAAAATATACTTTTCGGGCGAGGGTAGCCATAATTGGAAGTTGAACTTAATGAATTCATGTAACTTGATTAACATAGAAATATGATTAATTGGGTTATTTTATTATTTGCATCTGACCATCGACAGATGCTTTTGTATACAGAGGCTTTTGTATAACTTCATGTTCCAGGTTAGCAAACTAAATGATTACACACATATAAGAAAATCAATTCATCATTAGAATAATATTTCGTCAAGTCACAACCCTAGATATTTGTGTCTTTTATTTATTTTCCTTAGTATTTTCTTTTTCTTTTTTATTTATTTAACAAATCCATAATCAACCAACCAATCAAGCGATCATTCTCTTTCCCTCAATTAGATACCTGTAAATAAATAGTATCAATAATTAATAACAACAGTACGAATTAAGTCCTCGTGGGATCAACATTTTTATACTACTTGAACAATTCGTGCGCTTGCGTTATACGCGTGTGATTACGTCGGTCAAAAGGTTTCTAGGGCAAGTCAATTTTTTAATGAGGTTCATTTCAAATTATGCAGGAAAATCTAAAGCTTTCTCATCCCTACTAAGGCTAAAATAAAAGGACGAATTCGTCTGGACCGAAGAACATCAAAAAGCTTTCGAGAGCCTAAAAAACTATTTATCGAAGCCGCCGGTGATGGTACCCCCTGTGCTAGGATGGCAGTGAAGCTCTTCATATCCGCTGAGGAGCAGTCCATGGCCGGAATGATCGCACAGGATGATAATATAGGTGTAGAATGAGCCATTTATTATCTCAGCAGACAATTATTGAAGTATGAATGTAATTACTCTCCAATGAAAAAAATTATGTTTGGCTTTGTATTTCACATGTACTAAATTACACGCCTATCTAAGGTCGACCATTGTGTATTTAATTACAAAAATCAATATAGAGAAATATATGTTCTCTAGTCCCATTTTGCATCAAAGAGTAGGATTTTGGTCTATATCATTTCGGAATTCGACATACGACATGAACCCTAAAAGGCCGTAAAAAATCAGGCCATTGTGGATTTTTTAGCTGATCACCCCTTGCTTAGGCACTACTAAAGAAATGGAGATGGAAATAGGCAAATGCAGCTTAAAACCGTGGATGATGTATTTTGATGGATCTAGTACATGAAAAGGGGCTGGAATGTGATTAGTCTTTAACAGTCTTTTGGGAGAATTGTTCCGCTTCATCGTCAAGTTGGACGAATGTTGCACAAAAAATCAGGCTAAGTACGAGGCTTTACTATTTAGATTAGAGATCTTCCTTGATATAAGAGTAAAAAATATGTCCATTAAAGGGGATTCGCAACTAGTGATCCAATAAGTGACGGGGTTCTTTAAATGCCAGAGCTCGTCAGTCATGACGCTGTTAGAAGTGGCTAAAGAACTACTAGACCAATTTAACTTCATAGAATTGGAGCACGTTTCAAGGTCAAAGAATGAGATGGCTAATGAACTGGCCCAAGCAGCCTCAGGGAATAAACAGACAAGTATGGATGGCATATACAAAAAAGAGGAGGCCAAACCAGCTCTGGTATGACGAAGGAATAAAATGGACGTTATGGTCACTGAAAACCAAGATAAAGATCAAAATGAGGATGACTGGAGAAGAGAAATTAGAGAATTCTTAAAGCAACCAGAAAATGGGAAAAATTGAAAGCTAAAACTAAAAACTTTAAACTCTTTAGTGTCAGAATACGTATTATACAAGAAACGTCAGGATGGTATATTGTTAAAATATGTAGGACCATCAGAAGCTAAAATCATTATGGCCGAAGTACATGAAAGGGGTCTGTGGAGTTCAGTAGGCCAGAGTAAAGATGAGATGGTTAATCATACGAAATGGATACTGTTGGCCAAAAATGTGAGAATCGTACATACTGTACGCTAATGGATGCGTAGCTTGTCAGAAACATGGACCCATTCAAAACAGCAAAAGAAACACCTTTGTCATCGTCACCACATATTTCTTTACTAAGTGGGTGCAATAAATCCCGGTAATAGAAATTTCCTAAGAACAAATCATCAATTTCATAAAAGAGCTTATCATCCATCGATTCGGTATCCCTTAGACATTAATGGTGGATCATGATACTTCTCAGAACGGGGAAAAAGTTAAGTATTTTCTGAGTGAATATGGGATCCGGTTAATAAACACTACTCCGTATTACACCCAGTCAAATGGTCACGAAGAATCATCCAACAAAATCCTTAATGGGTTGATTCAGAAGATGATAATTGATAATGCCAGACAATGGGATGAATGTTTAAGTCAAGCTTTATGGGCATACAGGACGTTACCCCGAACAAGTACATTGATCATGTCGTTCTAGCTAGTATACGATCAGGAAGTCATATTACTAGTCAAAGTTAATGTTAAATATACGAGGGTAGCATTACAAAAGGAGTTGATAAAAGAACACTACTATGAAGCAATGATCCAAAATTTATTAGCGTTAGATGACATCAAATGCGATGTCATTAACCGTTTGGAAGCACAAAAGGCAATGATGGCCCAAGAATACAACCGAAAAGTCATGGCCAAATCGTTCATAAAATGGGAGTTAGTACGGAAAACTATACTACTATTGGGTATCAAGAATCCCGCATATGGCAAGTGGTCGCCTAATTGGGAAGGCCCATTCGAGGTGGAGAATGTATTGCCAAATTGGGCTTCATTTGAGGAGTTTGAATGGAGAAATGCATGTCAAAGTGATAAATAGTAAGTACTTGAAAAAATATATGCCTTCATTATGGGAACACGAGAACGTAGCGTTTTCCAAATAAAGAAAAATGATGAGGAGAAAAAAAACAAACAAGTAAATAGATAAATGATGCAACTTTAATGATTACCGATGAGAACGTCCCAAAATTTACAAACAAAAGACGATGCAACATCCTAACAATGCATAAATACATGATCAATCATTGGCCGATGGCCGTCGAAAATCTGAGGTCGAGTCCTTTAAGGCAGAGAATATATCCTTCAATAGATGTCATTCCTTCTGCATCTCTAAATTAGCCGCCGCTAGATGCGTCAGACTTTTCTCAAAATCAACCTAGGCCAAGTCTTTGTATTTTTCCAGGAAAGTGTTCACCTTCGTTAATTGAGAGGCAATAGTTCTCCTTTTAGCCTAGTTCCTCACAAAACTCTCCTCGATAAGGCACTGGATCTCCTGTAATTGTCATTCTAAGTCCAGCAACACCAATTCCTCAATAACCATTTCATCTGTAGTTTCCCGTAGAGTCTGGCAGAGGGTGTTGAGGGAATCACGAAGACTTTCCTTCTTTGCCATTGAAGAACGAAGCCTAACCTTCTAACTATGTATGTTTCGATAATGATGAATAAGGGCTGCTACTTCGTTCTGCATATCTTGAAGTAAGAGTCGATTTTCTACTAGTATAGGTAGAACATGAAGAGCCAACAGTCGAAATAGCTCTGAGGAAATCCTTTCCAATTTGAGCATATTCTCGGGCATAGCGGCCTGACTGATCTCCAGACTAGTGAATGAGGCATATTGACTAATGACTTCCCAAAGAACCACTAAGTCTGTAGTTGCTCGGGCAGAAGATGAGGAAGCTGAGACGGAGCAGAGGCTAGCCGATCAAGATCGTCCAAAATACCCTAGATCGATTGCATTAACGGATCAGACACATGTATGCAAAAAGGGAATTAGCAAATGAGAACCAAAAGAACGATAAAAAGAAGAGGGGAGGAAAAGACTTACAACCCCCGGTCTAAATTTGAAACTAGATGTCTCCTCCGCGGTTGCCATAAAGATATCACCAAATGGCGACGTAGGTGCTCGTCTAGGAGATGGAGGAAGAACGGGGGACACTGCCTGAAGAGATGATGGCGAAGGAACTAGAGATAATGACCATTCTAGAGAAGGAGACCGTTGTTTAGGAGGAACGGGAGACACCGCCCGAAGAGTTGATTACTTTTCGGAAGAAAGAGACCATTGCACCAAAGGTTCAAAATGGGAAGAACTCGGCATGCCTGATAGTTGGGTCTCTGTAGAAAAACCAGAATCGGAAGAGTCAGTAACATAAATAATTTCTATATCTTCATAAACACGACATATAACATCGTCTTTGTAAAAAGACTAAGCCTCCTCCAATAATTCCAATTCGGCCAGACTGAATAGACCTTCTGTGTCCCTATAACTCCCCATAAACCCCACAGCAGTCCACCTACGTATTAAGAGAAAGATCTCCTTAAGATGAAGCCAAAAGGCTTATTATCCAACAAAATGGGGCTCATTATCTGTCCGATAAGGCTCGTCATCAGGTCCTTGTATAATAGGGACAGGATCAGCCAATGGATGATATCCGAATAAGAGATGGTCCCTTGGGATTTCCTCTATGGTGGATAGCTACTGCCCAATACTATACTTGACCCATACCTTGGGGATTGGCCCTGCTCGAACAGGTTGCATCATTCACTTCACTCTCTTTTGGTGGGTGTTGAATGATTAGGGTTTCGGCCGCTGCACCCTCATTTGATGGAAATTGAACGACTGGATTTCGAAAGCTTCAACCTCCCTGAGTGAATGATGGACGGTTGGAGTTTCAGGCTCTGAAGTTTTGGCCGATTCAGACAGGCCGAATGACGATTCTGTCCTAGCATCTGTACAAGAAATGAGATTTTTTTTTAAAAAAAAAATGAAAGGAACAAAAAGTTCAAGAATGTACCTTAGCCTGATTTAGTATCAGGGGCTTGTCCGGATCAGAGCTATGAGCCAGAGAATGATGTTTCTGTTTGACTTGTTTGGAGTTTGCCTTCTTCGGCCCGGCTTTCTCAACAAACTTCCTTGGCCTAACTATCTCCAAAATCTTTGAGGAAAACGAAAGGCTAGAAAAAACCAAGGAGGAAGGCAAGGAAAATAGTCTTTCACAGCAGAGGGCCAAAAACGATCAAAGAAAGGGTGGACGGATGTACAATAGGAGAAAAAAGCACAAGAAAAGGAAGATAGCAAAGATCGAGCCTCAGATAAACATTGATCAATGTTTGAAAGCGAAAGAACCTTGAAACGTTCCGATGGGATGGAATGAGAATAAAACAATGGAAGGGGCTACCCTTGAACGAGACCGAATTGGCGGGCGACGAAGTTGGGAGAATATACTTTCACCCCAGTTTTGCCATTAGCCCCAGTCAAAATATCGTGAATCAGATGGCGGGTGCATAAAAACTTGTGTCATATGTGATTGACCGATTCATCCCCATCTAACCCGGGAAGCTCATGAACGGAAGAAGGGTTATCGCCCAAAGAGAAAGGAAAGAAAGACGAGACTCGAGAAATGGTGTAAAAATATTCAAAAATAGAGTGAGGAATGACGGAAGTTGGCCCCATTTGGGTGAACAAAAGGCCTACACATTGATATGAGCGATTTAAGTCAATTAAACTGAAGACTGATAAGTAGGCTCTAAGCCAAAGAGGGTCAGAAGTGATCGGCGAAGCGCCAGACCGTAGCTGGACGAGCCCAGTAAGAAAAAGAGAAAATATCTTGAAAGATGTAGACTTTTCTTATTAATTTTGAATGAATTAATTCTACAAGAGTTGATCTTTATTTATAGAGAGTGCTTAGGTTAAGATTGTTATCCATAAATAATGTGAGATAAACTAAAATTAAAAAATAAAACTGAGGTACTATATTATTTACAACACTCCTCATTGGGACCCATCACTTTAATTTTAAAATAATTGACCTAACATTGTCTCATTAAAACCTTGCCAGTAAAATCCAGTTGGATAAAAACCTGGTCGAAGGAAAAAGAGTATAATGCGCTTTTATCCAACGATATTTCTTGATGTCAATGATTATGCTCACACGTATGAAATGCTCATCTAATGAAATGCTCCTCCTCAAAAGATATCATTAGGATAATTTATTAAGTCGATGCATGCCAATGCTATATACAAGCTCAAATGTGGATATCGATAAAGCTTTAGTAAATAAGTCTGCAAAGTTATCAATTGAACGTATTTTCTTAACATCAATTTATTTAGTCTGATGTAGCTCATTAGTATAGAAAAATTTAGGTGATATGTGCTTGGTTTTATCTCCATTGATGTGCTCCCCTTTAATTTATTCAATACAGACAACATTATTTTCATATATCACTGTTGGAATATTTTTACGGAGTTTAAGTTGCATGTGCTCTAAATGTGATGGATAAATGACCTTAAACATATATATTTTCTGTTTGCTTCATGTAGCGTAAATATCTTTGAGTGATTGGTGGATGTAGCAACAAAAGGCTGATTTGTAGATCGCCATGAAATTGTAATGTTATTATAAGTAAAAACATACCCTTTCTGTGAACGCGCCTTATGAGGGTCAGAGAGATATCTTACATCAGTATAGCCAACAAGGTCTGGATTTTATGTTAACTCATTTGAATAAAACAATACCAAGTATTTAGTGCCATGAAGAAAATGAAAGATACTTTTGATGTCATTCCAATATCGTCGAGTTGGCGCATAACTAAATCTTGCTAATAAATTAATCGAGAATGCGAATATCTGGTCGGGTGTATTGAGCTAAATATAGCAAGACACCAATTGCACTAAGATATGGTACCTCAGGACAAAGTATCTCTTCATTATCTTCTTTAGGATGGAATTGATCCTTTTTGGATCGAAAGATCGGACTACCATGAGAGTATTTAATGGATGAGCATTATCCATATTAAAACGTTTGAGAATTTTTTCAAAATATGCAGACTAATGGATAAACACTCCGTTAGTTTTATGCTCGATCTACAAGCCGAGACAATATTTCATTTTTCCCTCATATCATCAACATATACTAGAATAATAGTAAATCCAGTCTTTGACTTTCTAATAAATATGGATGGGCAGATATGATCATTTATATATCTTACTTTCATCAAATATTCACTCAAACAATTATACCACATGCATCCAGATTGTTTCAATCCGTATAAAGATAGTTGTAACTTGATTGAACACAGTTTATGATCCTTTGATTTATATGCTTAAGGAATTTTCAATCCTTCGAGGATTTTCATGTAAATATGTGTCATACAACTATGTTGTTACTATGTCCATAAGACGCATGTCTAGTCTTTCAAAAACTGCCAAACTGATTAAAAATCGAAATGTAATGGTAGTCATCACTGGAGAATACGTATCCTTATAGTCAATATCTGGTCTCTGTAAGAAACTTTATGCAACTAGTCGCACTTTATATCTAATGATTTCATTATGCTCTTTACATTTTCGCAGAAACACCCATTTATAACCAACGGGTTTTACATCTTCAGGTGTCTAGACTATGGATCCAAATTCTTCACATTTGGCTAAATAAGTCAATTATGCTTGAATTACTTCTTTCAGTTTAGGCCAATCATGTCTTTGTCTACATTCATCGATAGTTTTTGTTTCAAAATCATTTGTAATGTTAGTAGCTATTGTATATGAAAACATATTATCGATGGTTTTTTCCTTTCGATCCCACAGTTCTCTTTTATAAGTATAATTTGTAGACTTTTCCTCATTTTTGGAGTTTTGAACCTCTTCAAGGGCTAGTATCTCTTCAGGACTGTCAATTCTTCTAGAACTGGTGATTGAGAAGATGTGGGTATAATAATTGCTTGAGCTTTATTTTCAATAGGATCCGGATCTCTCATTTTCCTCTTACAGGAAATAGTACCTTTAGAACCAAGTGGTCTATCATGTTTCTGACGTGCAATAGATGATTCATTAACTGCCTTTACACTGGATTGTTCTATATGAACAACCACCCGGGTTGGTGTATTAACAGCTGGTATATGTAACTTGGTTACTTTTGCAGCATCTGTAAATGCATTTGGCAATTGATTTGTAATTTTTTGTAAATGGATTATCCTCGCACTTCATTTTTACATTGGCTGGTCCAAGAATCTAAATAAGACATGGTAGGAACTTTCCAAGAAAGTTTATGCCTTGCTTCTGAAGGCTCACTTTTTCCCCTAATGGTGGAAAAATTATCTTATCAAAGTGATAATTCACGAAATGTGCAGTAAAAAATCACCCGTTAAGGGTTTCAAATATCTAATAATTGAGGGTGAATTAAAACCAATATATATCCCTAAAAGACGTTGAGGTCCCATCTTTGTGCGTTGTGAGAGGGGGTGAAATGGGAACATATACAGCACAACCAAAAGTGTGTAGATGAGAAATATCTAGTTGGTTACCAAGAACAAGTTGTATTGAAGAATATTGATGATAAGTTATAGGTCTAAGGTGAATTAATGCAGCATCATATAGTATAGCAGGACCCCATATAGAAATTGGTAATTGAGTTTGTAACAATAAATTTCGTGAAATTACCTGAATTCTCTTGATCAATGATTATGCCAATCTATTTTGTGTATGTACATATGGAATTGCATGTTCAACATCGATTTCAACTGATGTACAATAGTCATCAAATGTCTTGGATTTAAATTCAACAGTATTATCTAGTCATATGATTTTGATTGGATAATCTGAGAATTGTGCCTTTAATCTAATCATTTGGACAAGTAGCTTGGCAAATGTAATGTTACGTGAGAACAATAGGCAAACATGTTACCACCGTACAAATACATCAATCAAAACTATAAATTAATGGAAAGGTTCGCTTTATGGATGAATTGGTCCACTAATGTCTCCTTGAATCATTTGTACGAATGATGGGGATTCAATGGCAATCTTAGATGGAGATAGGCATATCATAAGTTTACCTTGTGAGAAAACGGTGTAGTTGATCTCATCAGTCAATAGAATCTTCTAGTTCTTTAATTTATGCCCATTAGAATTTTCAATTATTCTACGAATCATTGTAGCTCTTAGATGACCAAGACGATTATGCCATAACATAAACATATTTGGATTATTGAAGTCTGGTTTATCACTACATGGCTTTCTAATGCATTTATGATTATATAATACAATCCAAATGACAAATTCAGAAGTTTTTCTAATATATATTTCTTACCTGAGATGTTTTTGGTAATACATATATATATATATTCTACATTGTTTTCATTTAAAGTTTCAATATGATACCTATTTCTACGAATATCTTTGAAACTCATCATATTTCTACTGGACTTGCCTGAATATAGATAATTTTCAATGCATAATTTTATTCCAGTTTCTAATAAGATTATGGCTCTTCCAGAGCCTTCAATTAGGTCTACATGATCGGATATAGTGTTTACCTTTCCTTCACATAATTTTACGTCCAAGAAATATTTTCTATCTCGAAGGATAATGTGTGTTGTTGCACTATCAACCAAGCATACATATCCACATTTACTTTCTAGAACATATAATTTATTTGTAGGATCTATATCCTTGTAAAGAAAAATTCATGTTAGACATCAAGTAAAAGATATGAAATATAGTACATCTGATATGACAAAAGATATTCAAACAAAACTTTAATAAAATGCTAAATAAAGTTAAATATTCCTAGATCCTAAGCCATTCATAAAATAAATTTAAAATTTAAAGTTTAATCACGATGGACATTTCCATTAGGTGATCAATAATCCCCTCTGGGTCCTTGAAGAAATCGGAGGCATCAACATGAGTGAAATCTACATAATCCGAGTTATCGATAAAGTTATCTTCAATATCTTTTCCTTTCATTTTCTTGGATGCTTGATATAGATCTACTAAATGATCATCTGCATGACAGATATGTGACAAATGTCAATTTCCTCCACATCGATAACAAATTTATTTATTAGCATTTTTGGTAGATTTCTTTTCTGCACTACTATATTTATTATCTCTTTTATAGACATTCCACTTATGGTGTTATCCATTCTTTTTATTTTATTGTCCTGAGTTTTTATGACCACCGCAGGGCCGATAAATATGCCATATGCATTCTCTCCTACCCCCTCGACCATGTTCGTTGATTGTATGTGTATTTGCATTCACTTTTGGGTATGACTTAGATCCAATTGGTCATGATTCATGATTTTTCATTAGTAGCTCATTGTTTTGTTCAGCAACTAGGAGGCAAGATATCAAATCTGAGTATTTTCTAAAATGATGCTCCTGATATTACTGTTGCATAATCATATTTGATGCATGAAAGTTAGTGAGTGTTCTTTCAAGCATGTATTCTTCACTAATATTTTCACCACATAATTTTAGCTGTGAGGTGATGTGAAAATAGCTCAGAGTTATAGTCATAAACCTTTTGGAAGTCTGCAAATCTCAAATTTGTCCACTCATATTTTACTCTAGGGAGAAAAATATATTTTTTATGGTCATATCTCTCTTTCAGGTTACTCCATACGATCAATGGATCTTAAACTATTAGGTATTGAGCTTTCAGGCTCTAATGCAAATGATGACGAAGAAAAATCATAGCCTTTGACTTAACCTGCAGGATGTTTGATTTCTTTTACTTATGGTGCTTTCCAGGTCCATAGCTCGTAGATGCATTAAAAAAATAACATAATAAAGTAATGTAAAAATATCATTCATGTATTTAGAACTTCAAGTTCAAAAAAAAATTATAGATTCAAAACTTCATGTTCTAATCTAAAATTCTAATTGATGGGGTTAGAGCTTCAGGTCTTTTAATTATGACGTAAATTCAGAACTTCAGATTTTATAATTCTTTTGTATATTTAGAACTTTTGGTTTTCATATAAAAAAAATAACTAATGATGTTTGAACTTCAAGTTTTAATTTTTTTCTTGCCATTAAATAAATGAAATTAAGAAAATAAATCATGAAATAAACACATAATTTTTATTTTCTGATATGAATGATCCAAATTAACGGCAACCACAGAGAATACTAATAAAAATACATAAAAATACATAAAACATAACATAACGAATTAGAATTACAAGTTCTAATTTTAAAATTGAAATTCAGAACTTCAGGTTCTGAATTAACTACGAGTTCTAATTTTAATATTGAGATTTAGAATTTCAGATTTTAAGTTACCTTTTAATTTTTAAATACAAAAGAAAGTGTCCTATTTGTTATGAATAAATTCGCGTGAAATAAACAAGCAATAGAAAATGCCTTGGCAATGTGGAGCCTATTCAACAAGTTTTCAGTTTAGCAAACGACATTGGCAATATGGAATCAATCAGTCCACACCATGAACGACTTAAGTAATAAAAGAAAAGTAAGAAACTCACTCATTCATTCATGTAGAGTCATGCTATTGCATGTTAATGAGAGAGCCACATGCCCATGGCAATCCATTTATATATATATATCAATAATGAGATATAACATGGATGCTATATATAAGCATCAAATCGTGATCTAATTTCGACAGCTTTAATAGCTCATGATTCAAATTGTCAAAGACTTCAGGCGTATTCTTCATCATCTGAATATGATCAAAGTATTTGAACATGTTTGATCATCATGTTTTGATTTTGAAATATAATTTATCAAAGTAACTTCAAATTCTTTACCAGATTTTTTGACAAGAGAATTTTTACAGGGAAAAAGGCTCAATCAACTTCATGGGCACTCCCATGAAAGCAAAACAGACAAAGGAATCATATGCAATGGTTCCTAGTCCCTCAAGAAATTTGTCTCAAGAAAATTTCCCTCAATTACAAAGAAATCAGTTTCAATTATTATCTCAAGACTCTGAAGGATTTATTACTCCTAAATCAAAATCCAAATCCCCAAAAAATCCTACGTTTTCTCAAGCCACTAGTCAAGAAAAAGGTCTAAACCCATCAAACACACCTTCTTCCTCCCCATCAAAAACTCAATATGTTGCCAAAGAAGCTACCTTTCCTATAGCCATTATAGAACAAGAACAAAATTCTACTTTGATCCAAGGGATTGTCAATAATGTTCTCCCCAAACATTTTCTTTTCCTTCCAGAAAATCTCCAAAAAACCAGAAAATTTTATGAGTTTATACTCGTGGATACCGACTCAATTGATGTAACCCACACTCCAGATCCAAAAAATCCCTCTCAAATAGCTTACTCAAAATGCAAGATTTCAAAGGTTTTATCCTTGTCTGATTGGAACCTCAATCCTTACACAGAAAGAACCTTTTCTCAACCATTCAATCCCCAATCATTCAATTATTTTGACTATCAAAAGGCCTGGTTCAATTTCCTTTGTGTTCGGGCTTTTTATCATTCCTGGTTTTTCCATTTTGGTCAATGTAATCCAAAATTCCCTCAATGGTTTCTTAAGTGGTGGTTTTATTTTGGTCCTCAATTATCTATCATTCCCCCAGAAATTCAAGAAGGTTTCAAGCTTTGGTCTGATCACATGCGATCCACTCAAGAAACTCAAGATTTATTATTATCCTTTTTTGCCTCTTTCAATTGTTGTTGGATTATGACTTGGAATTTCAAGATTGAAAATAGAATTGCAGGAAATCCAGCTCGGCATCTCTCAAGATCAATCAAGGTGAAATGGTGGCCCGGTTTCAATAATCAAAATGCTTGTTCTAATGCAGTCATCAGTTGGTTCCATAAACACTCTGGAAGATCAATTAACTCTGTGTCTTTAGAATTACAAAATCAAGACTTCCAGCTCAATAAAAGTCAAATCCAAGCATCATTGGCATCCGCCTCAAATAAAAAAGAATATAAAAAGCAATTATTAGATGCTCTGTCAAGGATTTCTCAAGATGAGGATGATGACGCAAGCGATGACGCAACGTCATCTTTTGCTCCAATCAATGAAGACGATTGTTTTGGTGTCTTCATCAATCAGCACATGAAGTAATTATTTTGCTATACAGGTGTCCGACATATTTTCAAGATTCTTATCTCAATATGTTTACTTTGTAAAAGCCTTACAGCTGGCTTCCTCTATGTGTAATTATTGTTTTGTCTGTTTATTTTCTTTGTTTGAAGTCCGTTTTGAAGTCCGACCTTAGTCTATAAAAGGGTTTGTGTTCTCCTTTGCTAAGCAGAGCATGTAATGTAATGTTTTATGTCAAATAAAATTTTGCTTTCTATTTATCTCTCCCGACAGTTTTTAATTTTAATTTTCAAAACACACTTTCACACACACGTAGTTCAACAAAAAAAGCTTCGCGTACTTCATCTCCCTGGTCTTCCTCACAGTTTTGGTATCAGCGGCACGTGTCACTACAGTAAGTATTGTTTATCTTCTTCCTCAAAGTTTTCAAAGTTCATTTCTTTTATTTTGCTTGGTTTAGCCCGGTAATCCGCTTGGTCAGCCCGTTATAACCTTGTCCAGTTTTAGGGTGGTCCCGGAGGGTGGTCCCAAAATAGAAGAAAAATCTTTGCCTATTTTGAGTATTAAGAAAATAGTATGAGTCTGTTATCTAGATTAAGATCCAATAGGTCTAGATCTGATGATGAAGTGTCTGAAGCCTCCTCTTCCTCTCAATCTTTTCCTGATATACTTAACAATTCAGATATTCTCAATAGCCAAGAAATTCATAACAATCAAGAGCCAATAGCCAGAATAGAAAATCAATTACAAAATTGGTCCATACCTTTAGCCAATTTCGATACTATATACAAAAAGGGACTTTTTTCTTTTGTTCAAGATTATTCTATAAAGACCCATGAACAAACAATACCTTTGAATCAAGAAACTTGTACCATATCCCTATTTTCTCAATCAGCCATATCTCATCACCGAAGAAATAATTTCAATTACCTACACATAGGAATGGTGCAGATAGCTGCCAAACCTTTGTTTAAATTAGGATTAGATATTCCAATATTGTTTGCACTAAGAGATGCATGTTTTGTCAATTTTAATGATTCTTTACTTGCATTAGTAGAATCTAATCTTGCTAATGGTCCTGTTTACTCAAATTGCTACCCAAATTTTTCAATATCTTTACATGATCCGCATATTATGCATGCTTTAACTCTTAATGTTCAATCAAAAAATTTACATGTTTTAGAAATGAATTCAAGTCTATAGCTATCATTTATCGTGTTTACTATAAAGTAATGGGAAGTCAAATCAATCCTAAGGCCATGAGATCTAGCTCTAGAAATGAATCAATATTAATAGAAGTAAATCCTTTAAGATCTAATGCTATAACCCCTAAAAGACTCAAGTGGAATGAAATAACTCAAGGAAGTACTTGGAACCTTAGAGAAATAGTTCCTCCTTCACCAATAGAAAGACGGTCTAGTACTAGTATAATAAGTCAGGATTCTGATGGAAGTGTTAATATTCAATTCAGAAATATACCAAGAATTCCTAGTTCTCTAAGCAATTCTTCAATATTAAGAGACTTTCAGTCAGCTAGGACTTCTTTTCAAGAACCCTCAGTAACAAGATTATCAGGAGTTGATTTCAATCAAAATATTCCTCAGCCTATTTATCAAGATGATCAATCTGTTGAGTCTATGTCTCCGACATATTCTCAAGTGAAAGAAGAGAATAAACCACCAACCCCCTCCAATAGTCATTTATTAACTATAAATAAAGAATTTGTTATCAATAAAAAACTAATTCAAGAAGAATATTTAAATCCTAGATGGGATGAATCTAGAAACATTTACAGGACAATATTTTCAGAAAAAGAAAAATCTATAATACGTAATCAATATTTAAAAGATATAACAGAATTACAAGAGAATATACCGTTTTTTATTTGGATGAAAGAATTTTATCCTCCGGGACCAAAGACAATACTTATTACTAAATCAATGAATAAAAATTGGAAAACAGATTCAAACATACCACAAGAAATAACCAGTGTCCATCCACCATTAACGGAAATACAATTTCAATATAGCAATCAACCTATTAAAGCTGCTCCTTTCAAAATACCCAGAACCATACAAGATACTGACAATGTACAATACTCAGATATTCGTAGCTTACAACAACAAAACAATTATTCAAATCAGATATTAAATACAATAGCAACTCAATTAAATACAGTTGAAATAATTCTGACTGAATCAATAAATACTGAAACTAACGTTTCTTCAAAAACCCATGGAGAAAAATTATATACTAGACTTGATCCAAAAGTTCCCCTTTTCAAACCACCAATTGAACTAAAAGAAGATGCAAAATTTGAATTCAAGCAATCATCAGAAGATGTTCTAGAAAAAATTCAAAAGCAATTACAAAAATTGAATATTTCAAAAGATGTACCCTCTTCTTCAAATATACTACCCATTAATAACTCACCTCAAGAAGAATTTTTCGAAAATGACTCACATACAATAGCCAAATATCATAGTAGACCTCAAAGACCAAAAACTAGAAATTATTACCCAAGACCTACTCCACCAGATGTTCAATTTGAAGAAAGAAATCAATATTCACAAAGTTATTATGATGGTCATAGTATTTATGAATGAAATATAGATGGTATGGCAGAAGCTCAAATTCTCAATACTCTTCATGAAATGTTAATGGCAGCTCAAGCTTATAAAATTGCTAGAAATAATGATCATGCTATAGCAGTCATATTAACCACAGGATTCACAGGTCAATTAAAAGGATGGTGGGATAATTTTCTCACAGAACAGGAAAAAATACAAATCCTAACAGCTGTTAAATTATATCAAAATAATCAACCCGTAAATAATGAACAAGACGCTGTAAACACTCTAGTTTTTGCTATAACTAAATATTTTATTGGAGAGCCTATTCAATTTCAAGAAAGATCATCAGAAATACTCCAAAATCTTCGATGCCCTAAAATGCAGGACTTTAGGTGGTATAAAGATGTATTTTTGTCGAAATTATATTTAAGAACATATTGTAAAAGTACATATTGGAAAGAAAAATTCATTAGCGGATTACCAAAGTTATTTGCTGAAAAGGTCAGAACCAATATTAGGTTTAGGTTCAATGGAGATATTCCTTATGAAACCTTAACTTATGGTGAAATAATAAATTATATCAATAATACTGGTTTAACCCTTTGCACAGATTTAAGAATTCAATCTAAAATCAAGAGTGAAATTAAACAAAGTAAAAGGGAATTAGGAGATTGGTGTCTTCAATATGGATATCAACCTATTTCTGCCCATTCAAGCAAGAAATATAAACGAAAAGAGAAAAAATATTTCAAAAGAAGAAATAAAAATTATCAATATAATAAGATAGAAAAGGATAAATATAAAAATAAAAAATATAAGAAATATAAGCGTAAGAATCCTAGACAATCATCTACCAATCAAACTACTCCCATATGCTACAAATGTGGTAGACCTGGACATTATAAAAATGAGTGCAACATGAAACAAAAAAATTCAAAATTTGAAAATATCCAAAGAACTTCAATCTCAGCTTATCAATCTTCTTATTGAATCAAGTGCAGAAGAATCAGATATCTATGATTCTTCTGATGATCAAGTATTTGAAATTCAAGAAAATTCATCTAAATCCTCAGAATACGAAAGTGATAATTGTGAAAGTGATAATTGTGATTGTAAACTTTCAATAAATACAATTACTAGACAAGATAAAGAAACGCTTTTAGACATGATTGATAAAATTGAAGATCCTGAAAATAAAAAAGAGTATTTGCTCAAATTAAAAGATATTTTGTTTAAAGAAGAAAAATCATTAATCCCTTCTCATGATTCAAATTACAATATGCAAAAAATATTTAAAAGATTCTCTCAAAACTCTCACCCAACCACTATTCAAGACCTAGTCTACGAAATCCAAGAAATCAAAAATGAAATAAAAATCCTTCAAGAAGATAACAAACAAATTCAATTAACATTATTAAAAATTCAAGTTAATGAAGCCTCTACCTCTGGTAAGAAGGACGAAAAGAATTCAGAACTAGAATTTTTAGGAATAATAAATAAAAAAATCTTTCAAAAATGGCATGTTAAAATTACTATAATCATTAATGATTCGTTGCATATTGACCATTGCTCTAATCGATTCCGGAGCAGATGAAAATTGCATCGAAGAAGGATTAATACCTACTCAATATTACGAAAAGACAACTGAAAAATTATTTGGTGCTAGTGGTACGCCATTAAATATTCAATATAAATTAACCAAAGCTAAAATTTGTGCCAACAACTGCAATCTTCAAATAAAATCTACTTTCATTCTTGTCAAAAATCTTACTGAACCAATAATTCTTGGAACTCCTTCTGAAGTATGTTCTGATCTTCCTAATGCTTTTTGGTCAAGAAAGAAACATATTGTTTCTCTTCCTTATGAAAAGGATTTTGATGAGAAAAATATTCATACTAAGGCAAGACCAATACAAATGAATGAAGAATTACTACAATACTGTCAAAAGGAAATAGATTTACTCATCAATAAAAAATTAATAAGACCTTCAAAATCTCCTTGGTCATGTTCAGCCTTCTATGTCCAAAATCAAGCTGAAATAGAAAGAGGTGCTCCTAGATTAGTTATCAATTATAAACCTTTTAAACAAAGCCCTTCAATGGATTAGATATATATCCTATTCCCATATAAAAGGATTTGCTTAATCGACTTCATAATGCATCAATTTCTCAAATTTGACATGAAATCTGGTTTTTGGCAAGTACAAACCAGATTGTTGGCACTGTGGAGCCTATTCAACAAGTTTTCAGTTTAGCAACGACCTTGGCAATATGGAATCAATCAGTCCACACCATGAACGACTTAAGTAATAAAGAAAAGTCAGAAACTCCTCACTGATTCATTCATGTAGAGTCATGCTATTGCATGTTAATGAGAGAACCACATGCCCATGGCAATCCATTTATATATATCAATAATGAGATATAACATGGATGCTATATATAAGCATCAAATCGTGATCTAATTTCGACAGCTTTAATAGCTCATGATTCAATTGTCAAATACTTCAGTCGTATTCTTCATCATCTGAATATGATCTGTTGATGGTTTTTCGGGCACTATGTTATTTAAACAACACGACAGGGGAAAAGGGGTAACTCCATTGATCGAGACGTTAAACCGACCCGACAACTTGACGGTAAGAGGCCGAGCACTTTATACTAAATGGCCGAGCACTTGAGATCGGATGACCGAGCATTATCAGATCGACAGCAGCATTCTCAGTTCAAATGGCTATCATGACCGACCTCATGAAGACCGAGCACATGACGAGGCGTGCTCAGGAAGATAAAGCATCCTATTCTTGCGGAAAAGGGATAAGTTGTCCTACTTTAATGGGGTAAAGTAATAACTTAATATCCTAATAGGATAAAGGAAGTAAATGTAGTTTTGATTAGGAATCCTTATGGGAAAAGGGAATAGTTTTGACTAGGAATCCTGATAGGAAAAGGAGACCATCTCCAATTAGGAATTCTTGTACAAATAGGAATCTGGTTTCTTCACCATTATAAATAGGAGGGTAGAGTGAGTGTAGAAGGACAAGTTGAAGGCATCATCTAAAAATCATCACAAGAGTGAGGGATTAGAATCATCAAGTTCGATTTGTAAAAGCAAAGGAGAGACCCGAGGAGTGTATTGAGTAATAAAAAGTACCACCCTGTTCTTGTCCGTGGACGTAGGTCGGATCCCAAAATCCACCGAACCACGTTAAATCTCTTGTCGATTGGTGTGTTTTCCGTCTCCCGCTAAATTTGCTTTTGGTCCCCCATAACCAAATAAATTCACCGTTGAAGGAGGATTACCTCGGAGGTGATATTCTCGTATTGCCCCGAGACCAAAATCCGCCGTCAACAGTTGGCGCCGTCTGTGGGGAACTCTACGAAAAGCAACTCGCGTAATAAGACAAATGGCGGAAGGCGGAAACCAACAATCATCAGGGAGTCGGCTGCAGACTGGATGGAAAAGATCGAGGAAAACCTTAGGAAGGAAAGGGAGGAAAACCAAACTCTACTAAAAACCATAGTAGACCGGTTGGAAAGGATGGAAGGAGCACGCGACGGAAAATTCGAGGCCGGGACTAGCCGGCGAAGGAGTGAGATAGCGGAAGGAAAGAGAATTGTTGATACAAGCGAAGACGACAGACCTCAAAGGAGGGAACCCTACAGGGTGAGATCCGTGGTAGTACAAAGGGATTCCCAAACCGAGGACACATGGGAAGAGGAAGATGACAAATCATCACCAGATCCCTCCTACGATAGCCTTCACAGTACCCGGAGGAGAGGAAAAGAACATACCAAAGAAGTGCGGGACGACACCGACCCTGAGAAGCGCCACTCCCGAGGTAGCAGAAAGAAAAAGAAAACCACAGGGGGCGGCATGGAATCAAAGACAGCAGCATGAAATCTTGGTTACGGGAGGAGCTGGTCAAATGGGGAGTATACCCCATACAAACAGGGGAGATGTCCAGGACATCAAAGATGAGTCCCCCCTCACGGAGGAAATAAAATCGGAGAAATCCCAAAAAGATTCAGCATGCCGACCATGACACCATACAAGGGCCGTACCGATCCCAAAACCCACATCGAAGACTTCGTCCTACTAATGGAGGTACAAGGGGTAACAGGGGACGCCATTTGCAAAGTGTTCCCCTTAACTCTAGCCGGACCGACCATCCTATGGTATAGAAGCCTAGCCCCAAGAAGCATCAGCAGCTTCGCACAACTGAGAAAGTCATTCATACGACACTTCATGGGGGCTTGTGTCCCCAGAAAGACAATTGGAGAACTAAGACTTATGAAGCAAGGAGACGATGAGCCTCTGAAGATATTTATTGAAAGGTACCATAATATGGTACTCGAAGTCGGAGGGTATGAATCCCCCGAGGCCCTGGAAAGCTTGAAAGGAGCCTTGAGGGTCGGAAGACTATGGACCCATCTAAGGATCCAAGACACCCCGGACTACGCCACTGCCCTGGAGGTGGCCCGAAAATTCGTTTTATTGGAGAACGAGGAGAAAATATCCCGATAAGGGAACACCATCAGAGAAAGAACCACAAGGGAGGGCGCCCCCCGCCGTATAGAAAGAGAACCCAGAAAACCACCCCCGAAGCACAAGGAGTTCAAACCACTGCACCGTGACAACCAATAGAGAGAAGGGCGCCGACCCAAGTAAACCATGTGGTCGGGGAAAGGAAAATGCATACATTCCTCTAAATAAACCACTGGGATAAATTGTCGTGGAGATCCAAGGGAAAGGCCTCTTAGTAGAACCCGACCAAAGAAGATTTTCCCCGGACAAGAGGAACCAAAAGGCTTATTGCATACACCACAACTCCAGAGGACATGCAACGGACGGGCGCAGAGACCTGCGGGAGCAGGTGGAAGACTTGGTAAAAGAAGGCTATCTCGGTGTGTACATAGACCATTCGGTTTTTTAGGTCGACCAAGTTGATAGCGGAAGTCATCCGGTCGGATGCGTGGAATGCTGAGATGCAGAGATGATATATTAAGAAGAGCCTTGCTTGTAGTGACCAGTGTAGAGTTGCAAGAAGGCAACAGATCCCAAAAAGGTGAGTAAACCTCTTCTGACTTAGGTTGACATTTGATTATGCTTGTTTGTTATGGCTCACACAATGATTTTGATATTTGTTTTCCGGCTCGGGTCTGCTCTTGTACCACCGAGACCGATGCCTCTTTCCGGCTCGGGTCTGCTCTTGTACCGCCGAGACCGATGTCTCTTTCCGGCTCGGGTCTGCTCTTGTACCGCCGAGACCGATGTCTCTTTCCGGCTCGGGTCTGCTCTTGTACCGCCGAGACCGATGTCTCTTTCTCGGGTCTGCGGTCTGCTCTTGTACCGCCGAGACCGATGTCTCTTTCCGGCTCGGGTCTGCTCTTGTACCGTCGAGATCGATGTTTGTTACAGCTCGGGGTCGGGTTACGTCCCACCGAGTCATGCTCATTGGTCTGGAGACGGGACATTCCCCCAGAGCCAAGTATCTCTTTCAGCTCGGGGTCGGGTTACGTCCCACGAGTCATGCTCATTGGTCTGGGGACGGAACATTCCCCCAGAGCCAAGTACCTCTTTCAGCTCGGGGTCGGGCGATGTCCCAACGAGTCTGCCTTTGGACTGGGGACGTAACATTCCCCCAGGACAAGTGATTCTTACAGCTCGGGGTCGGGCGATGTCCCACCAAGTCTGCCCTTTTGACTGGGGACGTAACATTCCCCCAGGACCAAGTGATTCTTACAGCTCGGGGTCGGGCGATGTCCCACCGAGTCTGCCCTTTGGACTGGGGACGTAACATTCCCCCAGGACCAAGTGATTTTTACAGCTCGGGGTCGGGCGATGTCCCACTGAGTCTGCCTTTGGACTGGGGACGTAACATTCCCCCAGGACAAGTGATTTTTACAGCTCGGGGTCGGGCGATGTCCCACCGAGTCTGCCTTTGGACTGGGGACGTAACATTCCCCCAGGACCAAGTGATTTTTACAGCTCGGGGTCGGGCGATGTCCCACCGAGTCTCCTTTGGACTGGGGACGTAACATTCCCCCAGGCCCAAGTGATTTTTACAGCTCGGGGTCGGGCGATGTCCCACCGAGTCTACCTTTAGACTGGGGACGTGACATTCCCCCAGAGCCAAGTACCTCTTTCAGCTCGGGGTCGGGTTACGTCCCACCGAGTCAGCCCTTCGGACTGGGGACGTAACATTCCCCCAGGTCCAAGTGCCTTTCTCAGCTCGGGGTCGGGGTACGTCCCACCGAGTCAGCCCTTCGGACTGGGGACGTAACATTCCCCCAGGTCCAAGTGCCTTTCTCAGCTCGGGGTCGGGGTACGTCCCACCGAGTCAGCCCTTCGGACTTGGGACGTAACATTCCCCCAGGTCCAAGTGCCTTTCTCAGCTCGGGGTCGGGGTACGTCCCACCGAGTCAGCCCTTCGGACTGGGGACGTAACATTCCCCAGGTCCAAGTGCCTTTCTCAGCTCGGGGTCGGGGTACGTCCCACCGAGTCAGCCCTTCGGACTGGGGACGTAACATTCCCCCAGGTCCAAGTGCCTTTCTCAGCTCGGGGTTGGGGGTACGTCCACACGAGTCAGCCCTTCGGACTGGGGACGTAACATTCCCCCAGGTCCAAGTGCCTTTCTCAGCTCGGGGTCGGGGTACGTCCCACCGAGTCAGCCCTTCGGACTGGGGACGTACATTCCCTCAGGTCCAAGTGTCGTTCTCAGCTCGGGGTCGGGGTACGTCCCACCGAGTCAGCCCTTCGGACTGGGGACGTAACATTCCCTCAGGTCCAAGTGCCTTTCACAGCTCGGAGTCGGGGTGGTACGTCCCACCGAGTCAGCCCTTCGGACTGGGGACGTAACATTCCCTCAGGTCCAAGTGTCGTCTCAGCTCGGGGTCGAGGTACGTCCACCGAGTCAGCCCTTCGGACTGGGGACGTAACATTCCCTCAGGTCCAAGTGCCTTTCACAGCTCGGGGTCGGGGTACGTCCCACCGAGTCAGCCCTTCGGACTGGGGACGTAACATTCCCTCATGTCCAAGTGCCTTTCACAGCTCGGGGTCGGGGTACGTCCCACCGAGTCAGCCCTTCGGACTGGGGACGTAACATTCCCTCAGGTCCAAGTATCGTTCTCAGCTCGGGGTCGGGTTGCGTCCACCGAGAGTCAGTCCTTCGGACTGGGGACGTAACGTTCCCCCAGCCCGAGCATCTCTCACAGCTCGAGACAGGATCACATGCCACCGAGCACATCATCGTTAGCTCAGAGGAAAAATTTTCTCCTCACAATCGAGATTGGATCAGTCAGGGGTCAGGACCCCCAAATCTCTGGTACAGATATTACAGAGGAGGAGTCATTTTTAGTTTGGACAACAAGAGGAACTTCATCTCCTGATGGAACGGCCCAAGTAAGCAATTTGCTTTGAGGTGGAGAATCATTCTGAATAGAGTCAGCATCTCCAATAAACCGAGGATATGAAGATAGAAACAGAAGACTTAGTTGATGGCAAAGACAATTTCTCGGTGATTTCTGGAGCGACCACCAGCAAGGCGATCAGCACACCATCTTTTTTTATAGTTCCCGGCATCAACTCACAAACTCGTTGTTACCGAGAACTAGGGGACAGATGTTGATGGTGTTTTTCGGCACTATGTTATTTAAACAACACGACAGGGGTAAAAGGGGTAACTCCATTGATCGAGACCGTTAAAACCGACCCGACAACTTGACGGTAAGAGGCCGAACACTTTATACTAAATGGCCGAGCACTTGAGATCGGATGACCGAGCATTATCAGATCGACAGCAGCATTCTCAGTTCAAATGGCTATCATGACCGACCTCATGAAGACCGAGCACATGACGAGGCGTGCTCAGGAAGATAAAGCATCCTATTCTTGCGGAAAAGGGATAAGTTGTCCTACTTTAATGGGGTACAGTAATAACTTAATATCCTAATAGGATAAAGGAAGTAAATGTAGTTTTGATTATGAATCCTTATGGGAAAAGGGAATAGTTTTGACTAGGAATCCTGATAGGAAAAGGAGACCATCTCCAATTAGGAATTCTTGTACAAATAGGATCTGGTTTCTTCACCATTATAAATAGGAGGGTAGAGTGAGTGTAGAAGGACAAGTTGAAGGCATCATCTAAAAATCATCACAAGAGTGAGGGATTAGAATCATCAAGTTCCGATTTGTAAAAGCAAAGGAGAGACCCGAGGAGTGTATTTGAGTAATAAAAAGTACCACCCTGTTCTTGTCCGTGGACGTAGGTCGGATCCCAAAATCCACCGAACCACGTTAAATCTCTTTGTCGATTGGTGTGTTTTCCCGTCTCCCGCTAAATTTGCTTTTGGTCCCCCATAACCAAACAAATTCACCGTTGAAGGAGGATTACCTCGGAGGTGATATTCCCGTATTGCCCCGAGACCAAAATCCGCCGTCAACATGATCAAAGTATTTGAACATGTTTGATCATCATGTCTTGGCTTCAGGCCAAAATTTGACATTATGGTGTACTCGGTTTTTTTTTTTTTTTTTTTAAGAAAAAATCTGAATAAAAGTTTGATCATGCTGATAATGTATTATAAAATAAGGGAAAATAAGAAGAGAAATTACCTTGAAAGTTAGAGGTTTTTCTTATTGAGTTTGAATGAATCGATTCTACAACAATTGTTCTCTATTTATAAAGAATGGTTACGTTAAGATTATTATCACTAAGCAGTGTGAGATAAACTAAAATTGAAAATAAAAATGAGATACCATATTATAATATATATATAATTTTGTTTAAGGAGAAAAAATTGCCCATTTTTTTCTATCCAAAAACCAATATCTTCTCCAATTTTGATGTTGATACAGTCGAGGAACATGCCGCCTCATTACTTCTCAAGCAAAAAAAGTCAGAATTTTTGATACAGAAACTAGAAGTAATTCGATTCAGAGG
Source organism: Zanthoxylum bungeanum (assembly GCA_019454045.1). NCBI lineage: Eukaryota > Viridiplantae > Streptophyta > Magnoliopsida > Sapindales > Rutaceae > Zanthoxylum > Zanthoxylum bungeanum. Next base: position 3,794 of record SKCR01019138.1, on the reverse strand, counting down.
CTCCAGATCACGTGTTAAATAAGAAAAAAATAGATCCAAAGTTGAGTCGTTGGAATAATATCTAACGACCAAAAAATAATGAGAGCAGATTCTATTACATTTTGTCTCGCAATAAAAAAATCTCAATATTCATTGTTCTCAATCATTTGATCTTCGGATATAATGAATTTTGGGGGGGCAAAGTGAAATTGGAATCCTCATCAAGCTATAAATTTAGAAGCTATATTTTTGTTCTTTCGTTAGTCCGTTGCAGCAAATGGATGAAAATAAAAATATCAGTAGTGAAATTACCTACAACCACATTTAAACAATAATAATTATGTTTAATAGGGGTGAATTGAGTATGTGATAAAATAATACGGAATTAAAAATTATTGTCGATTTTACGCTACTGAATTAGGAGCTTTACCAATTTAGCTTAGTGTGTAATTTTCTCAATCAATATGTTTTGCCGAAGGCGAGTTTCTAAGTGATACGCAAAAACAAAAAAAAAAAAACTTGCGATAAATAAAAGGAGTAAGAGATGGAAAAATATGACACAATGAACCTCCAAGACGTGCTTGAAGCTTTCCACTAAATTGATTCCACAACTTACACTAAGTTTTCTGTGGCTCACTTGCAGCCAAGAGTTTTGTTCCATCATTTCACTCTAAACCTTTATAAATGAGTTTTCCAATGTCTCACTCTCAAACCTTTATAATGAGTTTTGTTCCTAAGCTCATTCATGACCTTTACAATAATCATCATTTTGAGTATACTCGCTCAAAAAGGGATTTCTCAATCTCAAGTGTTTAAGATATGAAGATTTGTAGTATAGCTTGGGTACTAACAAAAGATAAAGAAGTTTAATGAATGTGAATTGCTAGCCCAAGTATTCTAATCTTTTAAATGATATGAAGATATATGTAGTGAGTTTATGAAATGAAGAGAGTAAATTATCAAGAAGATTTGTTTCTCTCTTTGTTTATGCCTTATTGAAAATTTATGAAGGTTAAAAAGCCTTGCAAAAATGAAATAGGGACACAATTTATAGAAAAATGAAAGTAGTCCTTGTTGTTTGTGATGAGGCCAGTATGCCAGTTAGTAGAGGTTGGTATGCTGGTCTGCCATAGTAAAGACTATAAAATATAATCATTTGACAATGGTAAACGCAAACATGATCATATTACTTAGGGGGGAACAATTTTGCGGGTCAGAAGACGACCCGACCCGACCCGATGAAACCTGACCCGACCCGGTCGGGTTTCATAAATAAATAAAAAATTGGGTTGACATGACCCGACCCGATTATTTCGGATCGGGTCACGGGTTTTGTTAAAAAAGTCGGGTCGAACCCGACCCGACCCGACTACAACAATATAAATTAAAAAAAAAATTAGGTTTACAAATTTACTCAGATCTCTCGCCCTCCTCACTCGGCACAACAGCAGCCAGCAATCAACTCCCACTTCTAGGCCCTCTCTCTCTCTCACGAAGAAAAACCAGTGAGGCAGTGACTCGCCTCTCTCGATCTCGCCCTATAGCCGACAGCCATTAGCCTCTAGCCTATATCTCACTCGCCCCCTCACTCGGCACAACAGCAGCCAGCAATCAACTCCCACTTCTAGCCCCTTTCTCTCACGAAGAAACCAGTGAGGCAGTGACATGAAAATCAAATAAATTGACTGACCAGTGACCACTCTATATTTATTCACTCCAGCCACATTTACATCAGAGACAATGACAAATCTCTAGTTTTACAACTTCCATCATTGAGCACAAATCGCAACTAAAATCAAAATTTTGTCATGATTCAATGAGACAACTAAACAATAATGGTTGAACAAATTTCACTGTAAGAGAATAAAAAGGAACAGACAAGAATTCTATATGTTAAGTGAGTGGTAAAATAAGGAGTCGTTTGGTTTTTCTTCATTGCTTCAATAATTTTGTTTTGATGTCATTGTATCAAATAAAAAATGAAAATGGAAATTGGAGATCAAAATTCAAAATGAGTAAATGACAAATTGTGATGCTAAAATGAGTAAAAAAATTAAGGAAAAAAATTCTACCAAGGCTGAGACTCGAACTTGAGTTATAACACAACAATTTTCCACTTCAGTTGCTCCATGACTTGAATAATTTTATACCATTAAATATATATAACTACATATATTTTAGCTACTGTCGACCCGACTAAACCCGTATCAACCCGACCCGATCCAAATCGACCCGTCCCGATCGGGTTACTCTCCATAATTTCGGGTTTCGGGTCTTGATTTGTAGATGACCCGACCCGATCGGGTCGATTAGAATTTGCCGGAACCCGACCCGACCCGACCCGACCCGTGTACACCCCTAATATTACTGATTGATATGGAGACCGATATGGATCATGTCGGTTCCTGAGAGCATGCAAAATAAGAAGGTTGGCTGGTATGAATATCAGTATGATCTAGTCCGGTTCTAGGAACTTTACAAACTCCACAATGACCGGTATAGGCGACCCCAGTTCAAGAGGCGATGCAAAACAGCCTAAGGTAGAGTAGGGTCACCGGTATGCTGGTGTGGGAGACCGATCTGTCAGTCTCAGAGTAGAAAATTTAGGATTCGAAAGTTGAAAATATTTTACACATGATCCTAATGCATCTAAATGAATGTGCATGTGTCCAACGAGCTTAGAGAGTTAAATTATCAACTCACTTACAAAGAGAACCCTAAACTAATACTACAAAAGATTCTTCAATAGGAACTTCAGTCTTCAAATTCATTTTTCTCTTCGCGACTAATATGTTTCGACATTTTTTTATAATGCCTCGGTAATGCGAGTCAAAGTCTTCTAATGTTACATCATCAAAATCCACCTTGACAATATGTCGCTAACAATCTCCTCTTTTTTATGATGACAACCTTTAACTTGTGAGTTTTGAGAGTTCCAAATTTATTGACGATTATGCTCCCCTTAAATATTAGCTCCCCCTCAATATGTGATTGTTTTTAATATAGCTCTATAAAATTTTAATCTCATTCTAATAATTTTTTCCCTCTAACATTATCAAAAATAATGGAGAACCAAAAATTAAGCTCTATGAGATACCAATCAATATGTGCACAAAATATATTAAAGTTCATAAATATGCACACTTTTTATTTTCTTCCTCTACCATACAATTTAAAATCCATGCATAGATCATCAAAATCATTCAAATATAGCCAATATCCATGCATTTCATTTTCAACCAATAGAAATCAATAGCAAGGCTTATTAAATGGTAAAAATTCAAAAAGATCACATATTTCATAAGAGGCAATAAGTCTTGTCTGATACTAATTGATACTAAATGGGATTTCTGATATGATTAAGTATAGATTGATACCAATTGACAGATTTAAATTCAAATTACATAATCACTTTTATGCTTCACAATCAAGTCCAGTTTACCAATTGAAATTAGCATATTTATATAAGTTGGAGGAAAAAGTACCAATGTTTTCGTAAACACAGATTTTACCATTTACCGTTATCACCAAGTGACAAATCCACCAATCACAAAATTCATTCATTTTTAGGAAGAATTGTGATGTTATTATTTTTGAGATTTTTCCTCATTTCTTAAGTCTTTTGGATCATTTGCATTTCTCATTAAGATTCATTCCTGAATCTTCCCCTACAATATCATTAAGCAAATTTTGGTACCCAAATTTTCTTAGATCCATGGGTATTAGTTATGGTTCCTTGGGGAACCTATGCATTTACTTTCATATTTTTGTACATGCAATCAAATATTTTATGTCATTTCATATTGTATTCATGG